>JAQFYC010000229.1:0-70014 GCA_034694165.1 Tomocerus mixtus
ACATTCCGGTGAAGACATGTGACTAAGCCCCGTCCTCCTTTTTAAAGGGACGAATTGAATAAGGAAATAGGTCTATTATCAAACGTGTTGTATGTATCATAAACACC
Source organism: Tomocerus mixtus (assembly GCA_034694165.1). Lineage (NCBI taxonomy): Eukaryota > Metazoa > Arthropoda > Collembola > Entomobryomorpha > Tomoceridae > Tomocerus > Tomocerus mixtus. The sequence goes on from JAQFYC010000229.1 coordinate 108, forward strand.
AGATCACACCTGATAACCGCCAACGCCAACAATAGTTAAAATAAAAAATTCTGGATAAACTGGCAGCCCGTTGTCGGTTTGCTGTTTGCTTCATAGTCACTAGTGATTTATCATCTTTTATCTATTCAGCTCACCACATTACCATATTATAGTATAGCTGATAGTATTGTCAGTGCCAATTATCATAAAATTGGATTAAAATTTAAAAATGTCAAATGTGGAAAACCAAAAATAAATCTGGAGAATTGATATCGCAATTGTGTGAATGAGGAAAAGTTAAATCAAATACTTACTTTCTTTGTACTGAGCCATACCGGAGACCGGGGAGATAAAAGTGACTTGATTTTAATCGTTGACAACTTGTTTTCAACACGACAGCAATGGTCCTAGGGAAAAATAATATTGAATATCAAATAAATATAGATCAAAATAGTATTAACTATTGAGGAGCGAATAGATAACTCATTTAGCAATAAAAGATGAAAGACCAAACACGAACGGGCGAATTACCGACTGTATTGTACTGGATTCAATCAAAGATTGGACTGGAGACGCAAGATGACTGTTTGCGAGTGTTTGACAATGTCAATTGTCAAAACTGGATAATGTTTGATCAGTTGAGTTGATCAGTCAGTTTTTGAAAATTCAGATTGTTTTGCTAGCGAGAAGAGAACAGAAAACTGCAGGGCTGGCTGGCTGGCTGCGGTTCGGAGGAAGAATGAGTCAAATTACAGACACACACTGAGACTCAGACAAAAGTCAAATGCCGTCAGTCAAGTGAAGTCAACGAAAGGAAAAGGAAAGAGCAAATGAAATGAAGAGATTCGGATGACACATCCCTCCCTCTCAATATAAACCAAAGCAAACAATTCGGCCGGCTGCCTGCGACTGAACCCCATCCTCCCACTCCGCTCAATCCACTTACCACCTTTTAGTACTCTTACATTACATTACACCATCTTCTGAAATCTCTGCAGATTTGAGATTCTTCTCAATTTAGCATCACTATCATTATTATCATTATCCTATACAAATAATGCTACGGACACGGAGCGATGCGATACACGGCATTTTCTTTCATAGCTTAGCTATATTATTTTTATAACAATTTTACTCAACCAAATCCAGCCTAAGTCTAGTCTAATGCTGTAAAATTTTGTTTTAGAATACTAACTCATATTGTACTGCATAGAATACTACATATTTATACGATTACATACAATCATACTGTACAAGACAAGCTGTTGCACTTGAGCGAAACGGAATGGCGATGAACGGAGAGAGTTTTATGCATCCCATCCTAAATATTATTACGCTTTCTGCATTTTTACTTCCTTTTTTGGTATTGCTTTGATGTTGTTATGTTCTGTGTTGTACAGAGCAGGTTAGTTGTAATCGTGATAAAATGGTGTACATAGTACATGTACTTAGTACATAGAGTCAGTATACATCATTAGATTCTAGGTAGAGTAGTTAATAGACGAGTGTTCCCATTCCAATTGGTTTTTTATGCACATATTTATTTAGCTCTTCTACACAAATCCCACAAGAATGGGACAATTGGGCCCTAATTTGCAATTTCGAAAATACCCATGAAAAATAAGAAACTATTTGCATCACTCTTAATATTTAGCTGCTGAAAAGTTAGTGTAAGTATTTATTGGCTGTGAATTAATGTTGCCGTCTTACAAATTAAGTCTGTCCGCGCAGTGTTTCCCTTTGCTTAGCTGAAAGTTGCCGTACCTACAATGCATGTGCTTTAGCTGAAATCTGCCGTGGGCAGACTGATTTTAGCCACAAAAGGGTCGATCCAATCGTACTACATATATATGTAATTTAATAGGTAGCCTATTACTATTCTTACTCAATTTACAAATACATAATTTCATAATATCTATTTAGTTTAGTACCCGACTGAGTGAATATGCAGATATAACAAACATCATGGCAAAATATAATGTATAATATGTACCTTTAAGCAATACTTAAATGCATGTAAAGTGTAAAGGTACCTTTTTATAATATTATTACGCTAGACAAATATGTACATAATTAATGGTTTTTAGGCCAAAAAAACATTAGGTTCCCCATTAACCTAGCAAGGTGCATAGTACACATTTAGTATGCAGGGTCCCTTTGCGGTAATGTTAAGTTCTAAGTGACAGTCTGCAGAGTCTGCACTCTGCACACGACACATTTCAGCTAAAGCACATTGCATTGTAGTTACGGCAACTTTAAGCTAAGCAAGCCGAAACACATCGTGGACAGATTTCATTTGTAAGACGGCAGCATATTGACTGATATTAAGTCGTATTTATTTCATGAACGGTTATAAGTCACTTTTGCAATTGAAATTAATAGCAACTCGAAGTACAATAAGAATACAACTTATATATTAATATTTTACCAATTAGTCATAATTATGTAGTTGTTCCTATTTGATGCTTCATAGTCAGAGTTTAATAACTTACAAATAAATTACGAAACATTTCATCAGCATAAGTCTCGAGATGATTATACCTAGAAAATAAGACATAGATATATACAGATTGATGAAATAAAGTAAATTGTTATTATGTATTGACATTGATTTTCTCTGGTAAAAATGTGAATATGTAAATACAAATTGGGAAGATCAAAATTGCAATAAGTTTTAGTATACTACATAATATTGTACATAGGTTCTTAAGGTGCTTTTTTTAAATTGGAGTAGATATAAGTTTAATTACCTGTACATTAGTGTACATACAAAAGTTACGTTAAATTGGGGATAGTGTAGCATATATTAGTAAAAGTTGCATATATATCAGTAGAATAGTGTTTGTATTGTAATATTGTAATCTCCATTATGTTCACAGGTGGCAGTTAGTTGATTCTTTCTTATTAATTGTGTATGCTGTTTCCATTACACGTTATATAGATTACATTACATACAGAACAAAATCCATCGAGCCAATAAATCAATCCGAATGCTTTCTCTTGTAGCAGCTATAAGACAACGACGATAAGAGCATACATTTTATATCAGTAAGGGGTTTACTATTACTATAAACGAGACTCCACTCTCACTGAGAAATTCATTAGTTTACTTTGTTTTCCAAAATATGAGGTTATTTTACTGATATAAATACATAAGAACTGAGATGATTTTCAATGAGGTTTATTGTATTTTTGTCTAAATGTAATTTTTGTAGGTGTCAAAATACTAGATATTTTGAAATACTTGAAATGAAAACATGGCTGAATTTCTGTTGCACGTATTGCTTTAGGTTAGTTTCAGCAATAGTTTTAAAAAGATTACTGAATCGCATAGGATGTGATATAGAATTTGTTTCGGTTTCTCTCGGCTGAGTCACGGTCCACAAAATGTCATTCGTAGTAGTGTGAAAACCCTGATTCCTATTTACAATTGCATTAACCGTGAACTTGATTGATGTCTTGCATGCCGTATTATAATTTTAATATTTGTTTGTGCTACCTACTAACAATTAGTAAAAGTGATTACATGACCATAAATAGATTAAGCATTTCAGGTATTCATAATAGTCAGTGAGTAATTTAACAATTTTGCTATCTTATCAGCATCGATAAAGAATTAAGGTGATACATAAATACGTGTCTGTTAGTCTGTTTATACTATTATTTGCAAATTGAGCATATTCGATATATTGGCAAATATGTAGTGTTGTGGTCGACTCGGTTAATTCGGCTGACATGCATATAAAAATGTATTGAAATGCTTCAATATGAAGCAGCAACAAAAGATTGAATCTCTAAAAGAAATACCTTACTTATTTTTTGTTATGAAGTTTGCAACTCGCTTGATATTTCATCTAAATTAAGTCTGTATGTATCTAACTGATAGTATTATTAGCTTATGCCCATTCTTCAGTACATCTCAAGTCTAATTTATGGCATCTACACATAGAGACTTAGCTATGTTGTACACATAATAGGTTTTTGTTCAATGGTATTTTTTTCATGCTAAATGCATGTTATGAGCTGTATGTAATATTTGTGAACTTTATTGGTGCATTTTTCGATTAGTCCATTTTTAACTGCAAAAATATCAAAATTAAGTATAAGTATTTACAAATACCTGCTATGACTGGCATATACAATACTATACATTGATTCATCATATATAAGTAATATTAACGAGACATCAAGTTAGTGCTTATAATATTTATTTAGTTTACTAGAAATAGACATTTGTACTTCTTTGTCGCCACATTATTAACAACAATATAGTAATATATATAAGTGTGAGCCTAAAATAAATGCAAAATCAGTATAAATGAGTATTATATATGTACAGTAGAATGCAGCGTTTTGAGTAAAACTGTTTAGCTAAGGTTTTAAGACAAGCGGACAGCATTTCTGAATCTGAAATCCCTAACATTTGCGTATCTACAAAATCTCTCCTTGAAGGAAAGCAAGCTACCTTTGGAGACGACAGCCCTGGGTATATTGTTGTAAAGTATTCATTCCAATTCCAAATAGAACATCAAGACGGCATGCTAACTGCCGTAAAAATTGTATAGATGCCTCGTGTTTCAAATTGCAAAAGGGAGGTACATTTTATATGATTTTCTTAGTATATGGGTAATTTATTTGACTAAATTAAATTGATAGACACCACGTACATCAAATAGTACGGACAGTTGTGTAGTTATTAGCTATGTTAGCCTTTCTGATGTCGCCGTTTAAGAATTTTATCAATAATAAGCAAGCCATGCATGTCTAAATCACAATGAATCCCTTATCATTTTGTTCTTATTTATGACAGAGGAGATGGTGCATACAAAAAATTTTGCTTTCATTTCTTTATTATATGGAGGTTCAAGCTACTAAATACTATGTAAATACAATAACATACTCCACCAATGCAATGATGATATTTATTTTATGGTGAACAATAAAACCAGGCATGTATATAATTTAACTTTAATTTAGGTATGGGAATAAGCTGTGCTCGAAAGCTCGCGAAGGTATGCTGTATCATTTCTACTAAAATACAAATAACACTCTTTTATTTGACATGCATAGGTAAAATGTATTACTAACACCACACAAGCTAATAACAATAACCTACCTTGTACCTATTTTCATACTTTCATACCCCACTAACACAAGCATTCATTAAGAATTAGTCATATCGGCAGTAAATGAATTATTTAAATGCTACTGTACTCTACAGTATTCTAATATTTTTCTAGCAAAACTTTATGTATTACTCATGCAAAATCAGCGATACTATCTGAACTGAAGAACCAATGGAGCCATATGCGGACATCGACTCGAGACGATCTTTCTTCTTTCATGAATTATCATTACCAACTATCTGTATGTAATATATTATCTGTGGCTAGCTAGTTAAGTTAGAAGTTAGAAGCAGTGACTAGTAGTATTACCTCCAATATCCATATATTTCCCAGTGATCTCTAAAATATTATTAGAAGTTATCGAAATCAAATGCTAACTAAAAATAACAAACGTTTGTAATGTAAGAAGAAGAATGTATTGAAACCAAGAGAATAATTGTGACTAATAAGTAAAGCAAAATATCTAGTTTAGTTTTATAATGTTCCAGTATAACATCAGTCATAGTTCAGAACCAGAACTCGGAACGAACCCATCCTAGTTTAGAATAATGGCAGTAGCACCGCTATATAATTCGGAGGTGAAGGATTATATTAGACGTTTTAAAGAATCAACTTTTATTTTTGGAAGCACTCCGTGTGATGACTCGGACTACATCGATATTATGGACTACATTAATTGCCTTCGGAAAAGAGAGACCTCTAGAATAGTCTACTGCGCCAGATCACCACAAGTATTTATATAAATATATGTTTATCACCACCTTTTTATTATTATATGTAATCCTGCAGTACCTGAGGACGAAAAATCAATAAACTAATAATACCTAATCTTTTTTTGATTTTATTACATAGAGAGGAATACGAGCACTTCTTATCCGGTATATGTTGAAAGTGGCTGAAGTAGAAGGCCTTAGTTGGTCTACAGTGCATTTAGCAGTGTATTATTTCGATCGATTTACCGATGCTCATACGATAGGTAGAAAGCAAATTCACATAGTCTTACTTACATGTTTGGTTATTGCAGGTAAGCCAAGTCACATTTTTGTTTATATTATTTTGTAGCATTGTTTGTTGTATGGAAGTTTTTTTTGTTATATTAACGATACTTGTTGAGAGCTTCTTTCATTAGGCTTAACTTTCATTATACTATACATTATTATCGTAACTTTAAATATCTGTAGTAGCAAAAGACTAAATGTATGTTTGTAAGAAAAAGACCTGGGCATATAGAATCATCATTACCCTATCCACATTTCGTGAAAAATTTATTTCCCTGGCTGTAATTTTTTTTAATTATCCAAAGCTGAGGATTGTGAGTATATCTCGCCAAATTTTCTCAGATAAGTATAGAATAATATAATCTGCAGCTTCTAATAAGACGAGGAAAGCAATTTCGTTTATTTTAGCCCAATATTTAATTAATGTTGCTAGTTTTATTATTATGGTCGCTTAGATGTACACACTTTTCAATCTTTTGATTTCTTTTCAATCTGTTCTGCTTATTTTAGAGCTTTCCAATCAAATGTATTATGAAATAATCCTAGGAGATTAAAATCAGTTGAGGTGCCATTTAAAATTGTGTTTGTTGTATGTTTATCTAGGCAAATTGGAAGAAAAGGACTCATGTACCCCAAAAATTAAAAGCATGGGTTTGCTTATGCCAAAAGATGCTGAGTTTAATTATAGACTGTTTACACAAGTAGAAGAGTATATCATTAAATATTTCGATTGGCAACTTATGATGCCAACAATACATACGTTCCTGGAATGTTTCCTTCTTTTCGCATTTGATGGAATTTCATTTCAACAGGCATCCATTCAGGACGCGAATTGTAATATTGACACATCAACTTCACAAGATATAGAACTGAAAATTCGTGAATACTGCTTTTATATCCTTTTTTGCGTTATGGGAGGTAATTTTTATTACAAGATATTCCTCTATTTCTGAAGTATTATTTGTGTATTCCCTTTTTTCCAAAACAAATTAATACAATGGAAATTATATGGTATGCATGTACTTATGTCCATACATCGGTAAATATACAATTTAAATGTGAACTTAAAATTAGAACTATAGGTAGTAACATATTTTATTTCGTAAGAATAAGCATTTGTTTGAAGGCCAATGTACATTAACTGGTTTGGCACTAGCAATTGACAAACTAGTCGAACTATCGTATATTCCCGTCGAAAATTTCTACTCCTCCAAGATTACTGGAAGGAAAATCACTCATTCCTTGTTTTTTGATAGCTGAAACGTTGCTTTTAATAGTTAAAAAAATCCAACTTATACATGTGTAATAAATGTACAATTAAATTGTGTTTTTCTAGCTGAACCAAGGGACCAATTCTCACATTCCTGCGCCGCAGCTTCAATCTTGATGTACGCTAGAAGAAGACACGGGTACAACTTCTGGACAGAAAAGCTGGCCGTAGTCACCGGATGTTCCCATTGGGATGTAATTGAATGCCTGGACAAATACATTGATATGATAGTACCAAATGATTATTTACATGGACCATTGTATCAACCACACTACCTTTCTTTCTCTGAAGTGCATCCAGATGCCTGTCTTATGCTAATGTGATACAAAACGCATCGTGTCTACCATTTATCATGATGATAACATGTAATATTGTGTATATACTTAGTTGGGAATACCTAAGTATTCGTAGCCATTTACGAATTGTAAAACTAAGTGCTCTGTATTAATTAAGCGTTTTAATTGTAAATATAAAACATTTTCATTTACTTCAACTATGCATAAGCGGAGGTAAAGTATCATCCTACAATGTATATATAGATAGGTTACGAGATTTTTCCATTTCCACCTCCATATAGAAACTTCTAGACTTCTAGAAATTAGTTTACTGAATCGAAATGTATAAAGTTCGAAATAATATATGCTTTAGTCGCAAACTCTCCTGCTTACCAAAATACTTATAATAGCATGTGTGTGTGCAAAGCATTGTGGTAAGTTTAGTTAAGTTTAAATGTCATTGACTTGTAAAACAAACAAACCATTTCTATTGTTATGATAACAATAATTGTGTACAAATTAAAATAATTATACACAATACATGAATACCTGTTAAGGGATTAAAATGGGTGCGGTTTAATAATTTGATTTACTTTGCTGTACAATTATAATACTGTTTGTAATTTGTAACTAAATTAATACTAAAAGCGGTTTGTCAAATACAATTTTTGCTGCATCGGTAGTGTTTTGTTCATTTACGTTACATAAATTGATAATTTTTCACAATCGGAAAATGGCTGGAAGCATTTCATGTTACAGTAAGGCAAAATGATATCTAACACTGTTTTAGGGCAACTTTGCCAAACTGATATGAATATAATATAACATAAGCAATGAATATGTCTAGTTGGAATGCAGTAAATACATACGACACTTGTTAAAACGTTGATATAACACTATTTTATGCATCCAATTAAATATAAATGATGCTACACAGTTTCTATATTTGTGTATATATTTCTGTATAATTTGCAACTTAGGTAGGCTGCTTACTTCGTTAATCGTTATCTTGAGATGTAGTAGGTATATAAATACTTATGTTGTGGATTGCGGTCCGATTCAGCACCTTGCGACGCCCATTCATTGGTTACATGAGGTACCTTACTAATGCATCCCTGCAACTACATAGAAAATGCAATCCCCATAGATGCATCCCTTTCGGAATATTTGCATTGGGATTGGATCGTCTATCTTTCCATAAAATCTATAAAAATTATTAACATGCATCTTTAAAAACAGGAAAAATATTTTATCTCTTCAGCTTGTAATTAAACCAGGTATTTCCTGGACATAACAATGTTGAATATAAATATTAAATGCGTCATTGGCTTTTATGTAAAATAAAGGGACTATTTCGTTGATTCCGGGGGTACCTCAGCAGCAGAGGCCCGGGATCGAGAGTGAGTGGAGTAATCATGGTCTTAATAAAATAACCTTTCAAAATACTTAGACGTTTACACACACATTCATTTATTTGCACTGCCCGGCTCAGGATGACCTCGATCATAAAGGATACCCATTTAAAGAACTCATTCTATACCATACAGCACCATATACTACATACTAGTGTAGTGCCCGAACCCTTCAGGGAACCACAGCGCACTTACTCTACACTACACTGCAATGACTGCTCCACATTTATGGCAAACACAAATGAATTAAAGCAAATTAAGTATACTATCGGGCACAATCCAAAAAAAAATTACCTGTGAAATTTTTATTGATTCTTATGTATATTTTAAAAAGTTTCACTAATGTACATATTATTAATGAATCATTGATGAGGAACAACATTAATAAATACTTCACATAGCCAAGTTTATCATAGTGCCTATCGGGTACCTAATAGTTTATGTGTGTTGTCAACATTGTGTGTGATGTTTTGCTGCTGCCAATTAGGTTCTCATTGTCCGAATGTTGGCCACTCCGCTGTTTGAATTTCGTAGATGAACACAACTCCATCTTTGTTGAAAGAATACGAAGGAACGATTTTGCGGCCCACCTAGCAATTCATTTATTAATAAACATTTTAAATTACATTTTTCAGGAATATTTTATACGTATAAACAGAGGGAACCCTCTCTAAAACAATGCCGTAATATGCTATACAGTATTTACATAATAGATACTAGGCTACCAATTATCATTAAATTGTAAATTGTATATGCATGTAAGTCATAAGCTACTACAAGGGACAAGGAACTAATACACAGACATTTATGTAGGACACGGGCTGTGAATAGAGTAAGGAAATTAGTGTTTTAGGTCTTTAAAGTTGTCGAAATGACCCAACATGTCTAATTGATAAACTTTGTAAATTGAATTCCACTCCAGAAACATTTTTGTACCATAAAAAAAGTTAAGAAAAGTAAACCGCTAATAAATAGCTGAAATCGATGTAGCGTAAGTAATGAATAGCACAATTCATTTTTTGTTCTACATACATAAGTCATAGAATACCCACCAGTATATACATTTCCAGATGAGAGCTATTTTTATTAATTACTCTGCAAGCAAATGCCTAACAATTGGGTAATATTTTTATTCTGATGTGGTCAGTGTAGTCACAACCAGAATTATTATTCTGTCATGTCATCACTTCGTATATGTCTGTACTACAAGATAGACACTCAAATGGCAATTCTCGCTTTTGCTAAATAGTAACATGAGTTACATACGACTAAATATTATATAGTAGCCACCATATAGAATTTCGAATTTTACTACATATCCAGCTATTACTGTAGCAAGATATTGATATTGCGAATGAAATTATATAAGGTATCCATTATATTATGTAAAGTATTACAATTGGAAGATATACCGGTTTGATAGGTGTACACTATATACTTATGTATTGCCTATGTATTAATTGAGCAGATTATTCTACATTACATAAATTAGTTTGCATACTCGGATCAGCAGATGTATGCAAGTCTGCGTTTGTATGTCTACCTACTACAATACAATGGGCTTTGATGAATTAATTCCGGTAGAGCATGTAAATTTCTAACAAAAGAGCAGAACAGACAGACCTGCTTCCAGAATCCCTTCTCTTCAAGAGATTGCATGTACGGTTCCAATTTGCCAACATATTCTTGGACGTAACTTAAGTATTCTTCTCTCATCACGATAAAGACAGTTCCTCCTGAAAAAATATTTATGCAAATTAATGAATCGTAATGACTATAATAGCAACAATAGATATGATTTAATGAGTGTGATAAATAATGTAACCTGGTTTCACTATCCGTATCATTTCATCCACAGCGTCCACGGGGATATGTCCCTCTCCCATCCCCCCAGCAATAACCAAACTGTCATACGTACCTGTAGAAATTCAAGCTTTAGAATAATATCTTATTACTCAGATGAATCAATATTTTATTTGAAAACTTACTTGGTAAAATATCATCCACGGGATTAAATCCGATGGCCGATTCAAATGTATTTTCATACACCCCACGGTTTAACAATTTTTTGAGCATTCCCTTAGACGGCTCCAAAGCATCAATTTGGCTATTGAAATTATAACACGTAATTTACCACCAGCAAATATTACAAATAAATAAGTCAAAATTTCATGATTTGGGTCCGCGGGTTTTGACAAAAAGCACTGTCGTACACCCACTTTCACCACTTTGCACTGGATTCTTGATAAATCTTAGCGGTGTAATTGGGTGCACTTTGCTAAATACAATTAATGTGGGTGCCAGTGAAAGCCCTTTATAAACCTATAGAAAGTGGTGCATGGTGGGCAAGTGGGTGCACAGCTGTGCACTTTGTCAAAACCCGTGCGTTACGGGCCTTCTCTTTGAAATACACTGTGGGGGAACACTTCGAGCACACACGTAACCTTTCCCCTTTTGTCCCCCGTTAGACGATAAATTATGAAAATAGTCCAAAAAAATAACCGTCATTTTAACGTGAGTCGTCGTCGCTCTAGGGGCCTAATCTAACATAATACGGCACTACTTGCACCACTGGTACCCACAGTAGGTATATTATTTAATATTAATTTAAATTGCACACTCTTGCACATTTATCGAAAACCCTGTACAAAGTGGTGCAAGTGGTTCAAGTGGGTGCACTTTGTCAAACCCATGTTTTGCTGGAACTGTGAGACCAATTCCATGTAGGTAAATGAATCTTATACAGGCCTCCATTGCAATGCAATGATATTTCATGAGGCAGAGCTGCTTGAGCTGCGTTATGTCATTTCATTGTACATAGAAGTGCACACATAACACATCTAACCATAAAATGATATAATGAATGAATATTCTAAATCCTGTCCTTGTCTTGTGTCAATATGAAATATAAATTATCTTACCGAAAGCCAAACTTATGCAGCTCCTGACCCACACGACCTGTTCCAGCTGCAACATCGATGATTTTCATGAGCGGACGTACTTCCGATGGATAATACTCGGAAACAGCCTCGGCTGCTATTTCTGGTCCATTGTATCTTCCTGGGCACAAATCCTAAATGTCCAAATTGTAGAATTCATTAATTAATAGATTAATTAGCTTCATCAGACAAATTATCATATAAATCATACACAGACATAAATCATGGTAAATTTACTTGATCGTATTGATCTGCCCATTCCGTATAGACTTCAACCATCTCTTCGTGAGTAATGCCAGTTTTGTGAGCCTTATAATTGTTCAGATACTGAATAGCATCAGTCTCATTAACACTTTCAAAGCCTTCGATGGATTTTGGCTGACCATTCGGCACACCATTGCCATTGCTGTGACCGTTAGTTGCTTTTGAGGGCTCCTTCACGACGGTCGAATTCTTTTCAAGTGTTGAGTTGCTTTTAACAACATTTCCGTTTATTATGTCTTCTGCTTGGATTTCCATGTTTTTCCAGTAGTTATTAGTTAGTTGCTGCTTTTGATTCGAAATTTCCTGTGAATGCAAATGAAGTAAGTTTTGCAGACAATTCGTTACTGTTCACTTAGGTTGGTTCGAAAATTGCAATTGTCAAATGACCTTAAATCAGGTCGACGGGTGTTGTTTGATTACTTCCTATAGATACAATATACAATTAGGCACTTAAAATGTATACAATGAGCGTCCAATGTACAGGGTCAAAAATAACCATTGAACAATTTGATTTAATGTTTTTTTATTTCTTAGCTAATTCCCCAACTCCTGTCAAAATATACTTTGACTATCGGAAAAAAATCTTCGAAATAAATGTGAAGGAAATGTGACTTCGGTTCTTGGCTGGGGTTTGTTCTAAAATCTAAAATGTTTAATGAAAGAGTTAACTAGCCGAAATGGTAATAATACTTAACAATGTGGCGTTACTACAATTGTACCTAAGTTTATTATGCAAATTTATGTTATGTAATGCAATTCAATTTGCTATTCAGTTATGTGTATCGTCCCTCAGAGATGTACAAATGGTTATTTTTGACACTGTATGTGTATTGTAGGTAATGAATGTTAGATTTACAATATCCTGCTGAGTTGTTAAGCTAATTCTTCTTTACTACTGGCAGACCGACGTTTACTTCATTCCCCCTACTCTACTAGGCTTAGACTATACTGAAAGTTGAATGAAAGCTTGAAACTATTTTATCCTTAGCTTGAGCAGCGTATCTTCATTAATGCCACTGGTAAAATCTAACTTGGGAGTTGGAATTTGGACCTAATGGACAAATTGTATACCAGAAATATATTATATTCTGTGGATGCAACTATACTTACATTCAATTGGATGGATATAATTATAAAAAAACTGAATTTTATTCAATTCACGTTGCAATTACGTAGCAAAAAATTATTTTCTAAAATATGGATGCTTTGAAGGACAATCACTCTGTCCCACTGAGACGGGTCCTTTTTTCAGAAAGTTTGAAAACCAGAATAATTATGCTACTGCCCCAATTATAGCTAATTATAACCGTGTGCAAAGACGAATTTTTGACATGAGAAAAAATTGCATTTATGCTGCGACAGGGCAAAATGAACAATTTTGCAGCATTTAATCTATTTGCCAATTTTAAATGCCAATAGCTGGAGAGACTACCTATACACATAATAATATATTATGGAAGAGAATTACAATAAATGCCATATTATCCCAGGAACAGTGTTTCAATTGGGGCAAATGTCCCTTATGCTGTGGAATACATTAAACTGGTATCATAAGCTCTTCAGAGCTTCCATAGTCATGGTATTACAAGTTCACTAATTGTCAACGATATAATTATGTGTAGGTCTGCACTAGGAATATTAATCTAAGACAAAAAATAGTAATAATTCATTACTATTAGGTATGTCTTCATTCATTCATTGTGTCTCTGGATGTATAGCCGTTGTCGTTATTATGTAATAGGATAGCACGACCACACAACCTTATCTACTATTCACACAATATGTATATGTATATGTATTTGTATATTCAATTACAATATTATTCATTCACTGGGAAATGTAGGTAGTATTAAAGTACATACGTTAGTAGATTCTTATCCAAGGGGGATATATAGATTATAGATACAGTCTGGGGAGTCTACTAAACTAATTCACCTACACATATTTTTTGACTAAATTCAAGCTTTCAGTGCAAATGAATACCATCTTTTTCATTGCACCATTAAACGGGCAATCCTTTTGCTTAATATCTTCTAAGGTTAATTGTGCCGTTATGTACGCATATTTAAGATATGGCTCAAAATATTATATTTGTGAATAAAATGGATGCACGTTTAGGACATGATAGAGTATCTGTAATCTGTAAATGTCATAGCCCCATAGAGAGATTTAGGCTACTTTCAATAATGTACAATCTACGACACGTTAGTCATACGTGTTAAAATATTGATATAGTATTGTGGAAAAAATTGTGTTGAAAATGCTTTAATGTAAAATTATTTACATTTACCAACCAATAAGCCTAAACTTGCATACATCTTTGAAAAGAGATTAAAATTCACTTCCAAAGTAGTCGAAATTACATATTTTATTGATATAACTACTAATAGTGTTCGTGTTCCTGCAAAAATTTAAAGAAAGCACAAATTGGTTCCCCTTCCCATACTTATGCAGAGGGGCCTTGTCATTGGTATGTCTCTGTGCCTACATCTACGATATATTAGCAAATAATTTAAATACAATCAGAGGAATTAGCACTATCTTGCATGTAGTATATAGTCTACCAATTTTTCTAAGTCTTGTAGTCTCATCATCTTTCGCTTGGCTTAATAATATTTTATAAGCTTTAACTACAAGGGTTTTCTAGGACATACTTTGTTTTTATGTTAAAGCTCTGCAATTAGCATGTCACATTGAATGCTGTCAAAATTTTATCCGTCCATCTCATCAGATCTGGCGGGGGACGAGGAGGTGGTAGAAAACCCTCGTATATAGGCATTGTTATCTGAAGAATATATACGTTGAATATTGCAATAACTCATATATAAAAGGGATAGATCCGTAGGAAAATGACTATTTTATATTTAATTATGGCACGACATAAACTAAAACTATCACACTAACTAATCAATGAACAAACCTCAACTTACTATCAACAGTGGGAGCCAAATTAAGACGGTCGTTTGTCATGCATAGACATTGTTATATAGATCACATTAAGGTACTCATACTTGTAAAAATAAGAAAATGTTTCCTATTCAGTTTTAAATTTCTCACTTTTACTTGTCATCAATCATACATACACTTCACTACTATCTGCGATTATATTATACTAACGACAAGTAAAAAGTAAGTTCTAGTATGACAGGCTAACTATAAGTTTTCCTATTATCAGAAAAGTACAGACTATCCTAAATCTATAATCTGTGTTAAGTGTATGACTCTACGTAGTGTGGAAGACACAATGCATATTTACTACGGCTAATATAACATCTTATCCATAGAATGGTGAACTTCAGACTTAAACTCTAATTTGTACATGAGTAGGCATACAACTTGTTATCTCTGTCTTGTCATGATGTTTTACTGCCTTAGATAACATTAGGACCTGCATGTTAAGCTACATTAATTTCAATGGAAGTAGTCAAAGTGTTTGCTTTAGTTATATAGAAATGTCATACTACACAATTGTAAATAATAAATATAATATTATGTCAAAATAGAAACTACAAAAATCATAAATGTTTATATTACGACTCATCGTTAGAATTCATTATTTTAAGATTACTGGTAAATCCTTACTGAAGATGGCTCAGGAGACATAAAGAACAAGATCAATGATTTTATTTCATATCGTACTGCACTCAAGCAATTACAAATTCTATAAAAATCCAACAATATTTAATTCAAAAAGTAAAACAATTACACTGGGACATATACCCTATGGTGAGCGTAGGCAGGAGTATCACGAATTCTATTCCCTTTATTGTTAATTGTATGAGGAAGGAGAGATGGTTGACGAAAATATATTCCTTTTCCGTTTGGTGTGTGAACGGCCAAGCGACACTTTTTTCCGATGCCAACAGTTACAGCTACAAAACCTACAATATAAAAAGTAATTAGTACTTTGCTTTTGAAATATTTGGCTTTTCTTTATGCGTCCCAGTAGTATCAATGCCATTTATGAATAATTAGTTTGGGATGTAAATATTAGTATTTCGTATTCGTCCATGAGTCCATGTTAAATTTCAGTTTCTATTACATTGATTTAGATACAATAATAAAAAATGATAGCGATCTCTTGAAAAATTTTACTTGAGTGACCATACGATTTAATTCATTGTCCTTCATGTTGCTGTTTCGGCTAAATAGAAGTTGAAGACATTAATTTTAAGTATGGTTTCTCAAATATAATATTTACAAATAGAACATATGGGTCATTAGATGTTTGTGTTTATCTGAAGACAGTGACTGAATAACTATAGAATAATTTATTTTAAAGAGAACACGATAAAACGAATACTTCAAAACTTTGGCTGTTCACTCTACGTCATGTGAAATATAAAATGACGTCATTACCTACTGATGAGATCACAATATCTGCACAGCTTTCCTTATGGTGGAGTCCCTCGCATTCAAATTCTTGGCTTTTCAGAGGCGGAAATTGTTGTAGTCTGTCTTTATCGCCCATGGGAACTCCAAATATCGGGGACCCCAAAGCCTGTGTACATACCATGAAACAGCATTAAATATTTATAAGTAAGTCGATTGGAAATGTTCTGTAACTACTACCCAGTAAACCGGGGAAGTACAATTATATTACATCATCAGAATTACGATCCAATTTATAATGGAAATTGTTAGAGGGGGTGTCATTTTACAATAGTAGCACAACATGTAAACTGCCAAAATTTTGGTCGTATTATCAAAATGATAATAATAAAACGTATAAATAATAATAATTCGATAGTAACTGATATCATTTGGTAACAAACAGAACTTACGTTGCTGTAAACTTCCTCGGCATGTATAGTTTCACAAACAGTAATTGGCATTGATTGGGATGAGAATACTGTATATCTTATTGGTTTTAAACCATCGATAAAATCAATTCTAGCTACACCACCAATAAAAAGAGTCATTCCCAATTTTATGAAGTATGAGCGAGGTTCGATCAAGGTCTTTGGTAATATTTTCATCAATTCAGGAAGAGTGAACAAATCTAGTAGCTATAAAATTAGAACTTAATTATAATACAAGATAACATTATCCTAATGGTAATGCTAAGATATAGATATTATTTACAAAACCTGATTCTCTCCAACTGCTCCTGGAGTGTCATAACACCAATGGCCCTGCACAAACTTTTCGTCGTCGGGATTCCATTTTCCAACTTTCTTTACTGGTTGTGGTCCTTTCGAGTGGGGATTAACATGGAACAAATCTAAATTTTCATTTTGTGGTGTATTTGCGGCTTCCGTCTTCTCTTCCGACATAAATGTTCGACCAACTCTCCCTATCAATGTGGCATACGAAGGATCCCGTGTCTTTTTCAGTCTCATTTCTCGCAGCTTTACCTCGTCAGTGTATTCTTTATCTTGAAGTTTAAGTCTCAAATCCCTATAGTAGCTCTTCCAACGTTGTATTTTCATAATGGGAAACTGTAAATATTGGAAATAAATCTTTTATCAGTACCTATTCGTTGTACGTATTTAGAAATACATAGTGACAATCGAGTTACCTTCAGAAGGTTTAAAGTAGTTCCCGGCCAAGGTGAGATGGTAGCTCGCTGGACTAGATCAACAACTTGGACTTTACATAAGTCAGATTGAAGAAATGCGTTGAACAAAGAAGATTTTCCAACATTGGTACACCCCATAATAAAAACGTCCCCTGTGAATAGAAGTAAAGCAAAATAAAAGTCCAGTAATTGCAACTGTAATAGCCAAAATTGATAACAACGCTTTCTGACCTTTAATATCCCATTTTTTATAAATTAAAGATATTAGTTCTTCAATCCCAAATCCTGTGGACGCACTAATCAATTGAGCTCCAATAATATTAGCTCGACCAAGATCAGATTCCATGATAACTTTTTCCAAACAATGATGAATGTGTTGTAAATAACGTTTTGAATCTCTTGGTAGTAAATCAACTTTATTACCCACAATTAAAACGGGTCGTTTCACTCCTGGAAAAGTTAAATAAATTATTTATTACATTATTGTCGTAGTGAAGGTTGATTTGTGTACCAAAGTGAGATATCTACTACAAGTATTTACCGATTATATCAACTATATTTGGCCAAATGCTACAAGGAAAATCCACCAGGTCGACAAGCAGTAACACCATTGCGAAATGTTTTTCAATTTGTTTCAGAATTTTTGGGTAAACTGCAGGAGATATGTTGACATTGAGAGCAGCGTTATGATTCTTAAGATAAAAGCACCTCTGACAAATTTCTCCTTTGAGTTCCTTTTCAGTAAAAGCTGTGAAAGATTCTGATGGCATGTATCTACAGATAACAAGCAGAATTAATAATCAAATAATTTGATTAAATTAGTAAAATGTAGGTACATACAGTTAAATAAGAAAAATAGGTATTTTTGTTATAAAAACTGTTTGGTAAGAAATGAATGGTCATTGTTGTTTAAAAAATCATCTTACCCGGGTATTGCTGTATCTTGACAGTGAAGATAAGCCCCACATCCACCGCATTGAACAGTACTGGCTGGTATTTCCGGATTTGGAATTCCATATTGGATTTCCCATCTTACATCATCCTCCTCTTCGTCATCGTCATTAATTTCTTGATTAGAATCGCCTTCTTCCTCCTGACTTTGGCTCACTTTTTCCATTGTGTTAAATCCATCTGACTGCGTCTTTTCATCAATGTCGAAAGATGTATGAACTTTGTAAGGAAACTGTGGCACTTCCGGGCTTCCAAAATCGGGGTTTTGCTCGAGCTTTTCTGCATCGTTATTTGATGTATTAGCTGGAAGATCTTCCAAATATTTTAATGCTACAGGGACGTCTCTGCTATACAATTCAACTTTTTTGGCAGTATCCCGCATCGGTTTTCGCCACTTTTCACTTGCTTCCCATCTCCAAGATCTCGGGGGTCGATATTTCTCCAAAAATGTATTATACACAATTCTGTCACCCCAAGGAGTGTTTTCGTTTTGAGTATCCGAACTATCCTCGGAATTCACACTACTAACTTCGACATTCTGTTGACTATTATTTATGGTTGCAATGGACAGCAACTTTACAAATTTAAAATTTTGTGCTCGTCTAAAATTAATGTGCCTACCAAAAACAACACCTGTAAATAATAGTTTACTCATTATAAATATTTTTCCTCTAATTCTAAATACTTATTATAATATGGGGATATGTTCAATACCGATACATTGCATACTGCACAAAACAAGCTACAAAAATAAAGCTCTATAAACTCCAATGATTTCACTTTAGTTAACTGCACAATCAGAATTAGAAATATTAGCCAGTCTACACATCCTACCAAATCTTAATATTATGCAAGACGAAGATTTCGCTAATCTCGTAGAATGAATCTCATGTTACCGATTCCCGCTGCGGAAAAACTTGGTTCTCATCCTTGATTCGCACCGTTCCTTGTTGTTGCAGTCGAGCAACTTATCCATGATTGTGATTTACCCACAAAAATATCATGGAAGTATTGATATCGATATCATATAATCATGATAAAAAGCAGTAAAGCCCACAAGCACATACTACGAGTTAAATTCATTATAATTTATTATTTACAAATAGAAAAATATATGTGTTCAATTACAGTATGATCAATTCATCTGGTAGTTAATGCAATATAAGGAGATCATGTAAATATATATAGAGCAACAATATTATATAATAAGTTGATTATACTATTCGGCAAGCAAAGTAGTGTGTATGTAATTCGAAATACATATTAAGCATTCATTCAGATATTCGATTAATGTTGTGGATGATTGTAGTATCGTAGTAGGTATAATAATTAGGCCTACGCTATTATATAATAGAATGTGTATAAAGAGCATGTATTAAATATGTAATACTGAATCATTAGAATCATAAACCATTAGAAAATTTACGATTATACAAAAAATATGGTAGTACTATAACAGTAAACGAGCTGATTTTCACAAATTCGGAATTTTTACAGTAAATTAGTATGATATAATATATATACCATTAAACTAATTTATTACATAACATAATATTTTAAAGAGATGGTAATAATAGCTGCAGTTATTGTTGGAATTCTTATTAGAAATAATTTACTTCTTGTAGGCTTCATTGTGATGCTTTCTCATTGTTCGGTAGTCCCTGTAAGGAACACCACATTCTTCGCAGGAGCATTTGTGAACCACTGGGCCCATGTGAATCTTTATATGATTTACCAATTTGTATCTTTGTTGAAATCCAACCTTGCAATATTCGCAGACGAATCTAAAACAAGATTCTACGGCAGGGATGATATCGGTGTAGGTGCCGGAAGACAATTCGCCGTCCTTCTGCACAATCACATGAGGGAAAAAATTATTGTTTGCTTTTAGCGATTTCTCATAAGACAAGTTCATTTCCGGGTCTACCACTCCGTTAATTTCAGTGTTCGGTCTGAAGGCTGCGTCTCTTTCTTTCATCCCTGGGTAACTTAAAATCCTGAGTCCTGGAAGGTTTTCATCCCGAATTTTGGGGGACTTTGCAGTGTATCCTTGGTGTGAAGTTTTCTTCTTTCTGGTTTTACCATTGTCGGTATTAGGAACTGAGTTGCTGCCTTGGGTGACCTTCCCGTCCACGAGATTATATTTTGACGAAAGATACATATTTTCTTTGGGATCGGCTTCCATATCCCCAATGATTACTTTCGTTTCCTCTATTGGTACAACATATACTTCATTTTCATCTGTGGACCCTAACATAACTTTCATCATTGGCTTCCGTTCTTCATCCAGAAAATTGACATGAGGACGAATTTCAGCCACACGATTAATTCTGAACATTACTGGGTCTCCTCCGTCACATGGAACGAGCCCAGTTAAGTCGACCCATTTTTCTTTAAAATAAGTTTTGATTCCTCTAAACTGCCACTGCATTCCAAAGATCTCCATTGCAAAATCCAAATCTGGGTTTATTGGCAGTGGCAGCCGATCTTTTTCAGTGGGTTCTTCAGTGAGATTATCAGTTTTTGTGAAGTTGTCAAATATATCCAAATCTTTGTCATCCACTAAAGCCGATTTAAAATATAATTTACATGTAATAAAATACTAGTAATCAAAGCCATGAAATCATAAGCTACTATTCAAGATACTACCAGTTGCTAACTTTAACAATGAAAGGCAAAATGTTTGGGTTCTGCCGTAATGCAATTATTATAGGATAATTCAATTGAAAGCTAAAACTTTGTTTATATTGTCCAGTTAGATTGTGATGGTACAATGGGTATTTATTATGTAAGCATTAAGAATTTAGTTTTGTACTTACAGAAAATATTTGAGTCGGTGGTATTTATTTCAGGGTCGTAAGTGGTAGTGGTAATACTCTCTTCAGCGTTGATGCTTTTTTGCATTTCTTTCCCTGCCTTCATTTTCTGATAGCTTTCAAATAATCCCAACTCGTCCTCATCCAGAAGAGTTTCATTAGCTAGAAGATTTTCAAACACAATTTGTTCTCTGTCACACCACCAAACATCTTCAGCATCCTCATCCAACAAGGAATCCTTTGCCATTGGTTGTGGTGTATGTAATCGATATTCTTCCCGAGCCTTTTGAGAGGTTGTCGGAATTTCTTTATCTGTCATATTTTTGCAATTGTCACTCCTTCTGAACTGGAATCAAAAGCACCTAGAAAAAATCCGAGTATATATATAATAGCGAAAAGCATTGTAAACTGACTGCAATGTATGCTAATTACAATATCAAAGACCTGTTTCATGAAAATAATAATATACAATTGATTAAATAATAATTGAATACCACAAATGGAAGGAATTAACGCGACAAAATCTGGGTAATGTCAGTTGAAATCAATAACATTGAATGGAAATTTTGTTCAAACTTGTCAATTTATTGAAAATAGGAGATTAAGTTTCCAGGAGGTCTTCTCTTCACACTCCACAATACGACAATGAGTTGATTCTGAAAAATGTCCGCCCAAATTGGGTAGTGCGTTTTCAAAAATCTTTTGTGCGCATAAAACCTTCAAGTGCATGTTCTTTATCGTATAATAAACGTTTTGGGTTAAAAGCCGGATACAAATGGCGCATACTCCAATTTCGAAAGCATTGTAGATATTATTTAGAATCTATTATCGTGTTTTAAATTATTACAACATTGGGTGTCATTTTAATACATATTGTAGAACGTGTTTGTACCAAATCAGAACGAATATGGAAATTTTGAAATAAGCTAAAAACTGCTGGCATTGCTCTGCTTATACATTTATGTAAAAAGAGAAGGTAGATATTAGTATAATAAGGCAAGGTAGGGTCAACATTTTTCCGCAGCAATAAAAGATATCCTCTTCCAATTTTAATTACAATTAAAAGCCATAACGGTCGGAGCAGAATGGGATTGGGCAGTCCAACCCATTCTGATCTACTCGTTTAGTTATAATTTTTATCATTTCAAATTATTACGTTTGGTTTCCAATTGCGCCAGTAGTCTTGTGGTCAATAATGAATAATAATGGTGCAATGGGAAACCAAATGTAAGAATATTTAGTGACAAAAATTATTGAATTATGGTATAGTTTAGTAAAGCAGCTACAGCATATCTATAAATTGTCTACCTATTAACTAAACAAGAAAAAAATTATGATGCTATTTGGCTTATGTTACCGATACAATTCATGTCGCAGTATTGCCCAGTACACCAACATTAAAATTACAAATTGTGCTTTAGTAATAATGAATTTAATATATTTTTTATCTTCAATGGCACAATGGCAGGAAGGCTGAACCAAAGGGTAGTTTAGAGACTAATAAAGCAATCTCGCTCCTCAAATTGCTAAAAGCAGCATTTTAATACTTTTTTAGCAATTCGAGCAATTTCAATTAACATGTGCACAGCTAGCTTTAGTTCTCAAATTAGCATATATACGACAAGTTTGCACTCTGGACCTGAATAATTTGGCCATGAAGTTTTTAGTCCCCTCAGAACTATATATAAAATAATATGCATTGAAATAAGCATTTTAGTAGATATGGATAATATGATAGGAACTCGATTGTATTAAAAAAGTTAGGAGGCATTTGCTGTTGCAATACTGGATAGGGGCAGTATGATAAATTCTGGCTTACATTACTTAATCGTGATCGCGTTGTTCGGGCAATGCCAGAAGACAGCAAGGACCGATGATGTCATCTTAATAATGGGAAGGCGATACATAATGGGTAATAATCATTGCCCAAGCATAAATATTTAAATCACAAGCATTTAAAATGGGTCAATAGATAAGCAAAAAACAATTGTAATTTAATCATGCAGCAAGCAAAAACAGGCTACTTTTCATCAACACCCAAGCATAATTTTAAATAATCAAAGCGCAAGATTTTCTACTACATAACTGTCATTGTTTAAAAAGGAACTAGAATAAACTAGGATTAAATTAAATTAACCAAAACCTTTTATAATGTTTTACTAAACTGGATGATTTCTAATAGTAGATGATATGAATAAATAGTAGTCGCGTACTAAGCAGCTCCGATGAACATATTTGTAGCTTTCGAATACCATTTATTATTACGATCTGATGTCTGTGTTAATAGTCCTATATGATAGGTAAGAATGCTTGCCGTTTGTCTATTTAAAATTATGATTGGGGATTGATAAGTGTAGCATGTTTTCGCGTGCAGTATGAGTATAAATTACAATTGCTTGCTGTTTGTCTATACTGACCTCTTTTAAATGTTCGTGATTTAATTATTTATGCTTGCGATTAGTATTTAACTCATACACAATCATTTGTAAACAGCCAGGCCATTACCATTACCACTTTTCTAACAGAAATAGCCAGTACATGCGTCATTCAACTTTACATGGTGTCAAATTCCTTTCATATAGCGGTCATTTACATTACAATAAAATTTTCTTCTGAGAAAGCAGCATGTACAATTGTGCAGGGCGAATGTATGCGTAAAAGCAGTATGTTTCTTATTTATTTGTTATGTTGGTTGGTTTGTAGGTAGGGGTATATTATTTACATTACATGATGATAGTATGTAAGACTGCAAGAAGGATGATATTATGTTGTCTATAAAATTATACAATATATTGTAAACGTAAAGGTTAATATTATGATCATATCATAGCTCATGCCACAACACAATAATTTTTTAATTCTAGTGGCAGTAAAACTCTCTTGAAAACTTTATCTGAATAAGTGTAACGATAATAGTACCTATATATACAAATATGTATCATTAACATACTTTCATCACTCCACTTTCCTACTTGCAGCACAAGTAAGTAATTTAGTGGAGTGGTTTTGTATTCACAATACCATATTTTATCGTTGTGCTATATAACTATTTATCTAACTTATTGGTAGGTACTAGGTACTGTGAAAAACAGGAACATTATCCTGTTTAGGTGATGTATGCCAAATATTATGTATACTTCTATTGGTATTCATAAGTGGTTCTTTCATATTCAGTTTTACGGTAAATGAATAAATACGGAAAATGAATGAGATTCTGGATCTAATGAATATGCTAATAAAATGACACGCTTAAATTGGCTAAATTATTATTTAAACTTTGCTGTTACCAATATGTTAAACAAATTAAATAGGTATACGGCATATGTTAGCTAACTACCTTATCTGTATTTACCTGCCTAACAAGCATGTAGCGTTTTATGAGACTTTTTAAACAACCAATATATTGTAATAATGTAGGTAATGTAGATTATTTAATACGGAAGGTGCATAATTAGTATTGCATTGGAGTCCATCATATTATCTATTTATCTTTAGTTTGATTACATTGAACATTGTTAAAAATAAATGAATAGTGATT
This sequence comes from Tomocerus mixtus, assembly GCA_034694165.1. Classification (NCBI taxonomy): domain Eukaryota; kingdom Metazoa; phylum Arthropoda; class Collembola; order Entomobryomorpha; family Tomoceridae; genus Tomocerus; species Tomocerus mixtus. Next base: position 25,197 of record JAQFYC010000229.1, read on the forward strand.
GAACTAACAATCATAAATAGAGTTGAGTCCCTGTAACGTAGCACTCTTAATTTCAAGACGAGTTTCCGACTCTGCTTCGTAATGATGTATTTGGGCGAATGTTAATGGCTCACCAGGGTAAAATAATGAAGTCATAACAGTTAGTCCACCGTCAGCAAATATTTCGATGGCTGAAGTATCTAAGAATATGCGTATATCCATGGTTTTGCGTCTAATTTGGCGTGTAGCTAATGCCCTCTTGCTAAATTCGGGATGGAAGCCAACGTTTCCTGACTTTGTTCTGTCAAGGAAAAATTGCTGGTTTGCATGCTCGTAGCCAAAACATACTTCTTGAGCCAAAGAGTTGAAGAAACAGAGTCCAAAGGAAACCAAGCCGTCGAATTCCAGGGAGAGGTTGACTTCCAGTAGAGGGGTTTGGAAGGGAGAGCCAGCAGTGAGAATAAGAATAGATCCACTGGAAATAACTCCGATGTTCGGTGGAGAGTAAACTTGTTCGGGGTTTCTGAGTTGTGCCAATTCTACAGCTGGGGAGGATGCGAGACGAAGTCTGTTTAAGTCAGCCACATATCTGAGTTTCAGGTCCCTTGGTAAAGTCATCTGTCCCCTCCAGACGACTGTCGGTAAATCATTTCCATATTGCCAGTTATTCATCCAGCCCATCAGCACGGTACGGTTATTAGGCGCATTGGCGAATGTTACTCCTGCATAATTGTCTGGACCCCAGTCCATCCACAAAACAGTATTTTCTCCAGGATAAAAGTTGGTGAATTTAGTTCCGTCAAAGTCCCCGATGAAGTATTGTGTAATGGAGCCTCCATTTGGGCCACCTGGATTAATGCTCACCAAGAGAACCCATATCATCTCCCCGTTGAACTTCATTTTTAACAATTCCGGGCATTCCCAAACTCCTCCATGGGATCCTTGTAGTGGATCTGCTCCAAACTCACTGAGAGCACTCCAGGATTTCAGATCGTCTGATTGGTAGAATATGACTCGATTAGAAACAGCAAGAGCCATGATCCATTTCCCATCGTGTTCCAAAACTTTGGGGTCGCGGAAGTCTGGCAGCCCAGGGTTGGCCACCACTGGGTTCCTCTCAAACTTTTCGAAGGTTCGACCCTTATCGTTGCTAAAAGCTAAACTTTGTTGTTGAGATGCCCCAGCGTGGGTGAAAATAGCCACCAGAACATTTTCGTTAACACTTTGTTGAAAACCGGAACTGTTACGAGAATCCACAACAGCACTTCCACTGAAGATATCTCCAAGACTGTCTGGATATAAGGAAATGGGCTGTTCATCCCAGTGGATCAAATCTGTTGAGATGGCGTGGCCCCAATGCATTGGACCCCATTGGGTGCCGTAAGGGTGGTATTGGTAGAACAAATGATATTCTCCCTTGTAGTAAACCATGCCATTCGGATCGTTTATCCAGTTCTTCTCTTGGCTGAAATGGATTTGTGGGCGATATTGTTCGTTCAAACAAGCTCTCTTTCGAGATTCTATTAATGCGTTTTGGCAAAGGAGTGCCAAAAGGAATATAGCGGACTTCATTATGCAAAAAATGGTTCTAGCAACCAAGTGATCTCCTTCTTTAATCAACACAATAAATTCTATTTGCTCAGCTAAAGCAAAAATTACCGACTGATGACATTGCAGATGCTCTCTCCAGGCAGTTCCTCTATTTTGCCAATCACTATCATTTTATATAACATAAAGAGTGCCTTATCTAGCTTTACCTCTTCGTCATTCTGATATTCTGCTACCATGGTCATCAGACTTTTAACTATTATGCATTGCACACTATAAACATAGTCGTTAGTTTAGTTGCAAAAGTCACGAAACAACAAGCTCACAATTGAATGCGAAGTAAAAACTTTGGTACATATTTATTATGTATGTTACTAATATGCATTTATATAATACTGTATCTGTACAAATTAACTAATCACATTCAGATAACAGGTATCCGGCTGTCAGGATGACATTCAATTATTTCATCAACTGACACTTTACACTTTATGTTACACTTCATTTGTTATTCCAGCTTCATAGGCGTACTATCTTTAGGATCGGTTATACACTAATGCTACACCACAAAACCCCATCCCATGAAAACAGAAAAAGTTCTATAATATTATTTGTAGTAATATTTGATAATTGAAAACAATTTACAAATATTTTCCATTCTCTACTTTGAATTAAAACATTGTTAGTGCCAGAGACGCTCAAAAGCAAACACGACAACAATAACAAAGATTAGCATGTACAAAATTATGTTCCCTATTGAGATTTGCATGTACCCATAACTTCATGGAGCTAAACCTCTGTCTACTGTATACGCTCATGAATTATCTCACATTTTTAATCGTGGCTATAGCGTGATAATGCTTTATTTATTTCCTGGTGGAGGGGTTATAAATGGTGTCAAAGTCAATTGCAAAACCATATTATGGAACCACCGATTTTCATTCTGTACTCTGCCTTAATATTTATTTTACAACTTTCAATAAAAATGCACCTTTTTCTGTAAATTGCAACGCAGCTTTAAATAATTTCTGTGCCGTTGTCGACACCGGTCACACAGTCCAGCATTCCTGATAATAAATGCCCTTAACTTTTTAACAAACGCTGTTCATAATGTAGACATTTGCCTTTTGTAGTAATTTCATGAGCATTTTTATACCGATGGACAGTAGTCTGCAGCGAGTAAAGTAATTGCACTGCTTTGTTGTTCACCTTTGTATTTTGTACATACATATTAGCTATAATAGTTCTTATTGTATACCATTTATTTTTATTCTTTGCTTTTAGATTTTTATATGTTTTTCAAAGTTACAGTTACAGTGATGATAAATCACATTTCATCTTATTATGTAATTAATTACTTGTCAAACTATTAAAGAATGTCCACATTCAAGTTCACTCTTAACTGATACGTATGTAGTAAATAGCAATAGCAATTATGCATGTAGGAAGTGGTAAGAACAAGTTGCACACAATATTATTGTTATGTATTTCCAATCGTTCATTACAATATAACACATTGATTGGAAAAATACAAGCTATTAATTGTTTCTTGTGCGATTTGTAGCATAGTTCCATTTGGGTAGATGCTTTTGTTGTTGGATGCTTAAACTTGGATGCTTAATTTTACTTAAACTACCTAAAACTCAATGCTACAGGTAATTGTGGTCTTTGTGGTAATTGTAGTAAGAGCTTTCGTTTTTCATGTTTAGTGAGACTTCGAAATTAGCAGCTTTAGTCGGTACCCAGAAAAATTGAGACCTGCAAAGTACTGACGAAAAATACACAGCATAATAATTATGGCAATAAGTTGTAGCGTCTACTCTAAGGCGTGTTGTTTCATAAGGTGATGTAGGAATGGCGGGTAGTACCTACTACCCACCCAGAGTATCCACATATATGGAGTTTCTATCTGTATGTATTGAGAAATTGGCAAGCGAATGTACAAGTACAACTTTAACTACATATTATATGCAGTCAGTCACTGAACTGCACTTCCTTAAACTTTATATTTTCAATACATGGAATGAAGTAGGATAAAATATTTACTTAGAAATCTTTGCTGCGCCGTGTTACTGTGATACGTGTCCTCATATGTATTGTTCAATAATATTTCGTGTAACTAATTAATAAGAAGTGGAAGTAACTTTGTCTCCATATTTTAAGAATTTCAGATTTCCATTACAACCGTCATTGTCAACAACCGTCAACAATTGCTAAATCCCAGAAAATATCTCTTCCAGCAATTTTCATCAAAACTCATTCAAGTAAGTAACATATCTGTAATATTGTGCTATTTATTGACTACGCAACTAATGTCAAGGTTAATTAGGCTAGAAAATATAAAAACGCATGAAAAGGCATCATCATATCAGAACATTTTACTTTTAATTATAGAAAGCACATAGCTACTATCTACTCGGCATCCTTACGATATAGTTGCCTAAAAGGTATGATGCATAATTTGGATTGTTTTTACTAAACAATACAACGATGTAGATCCCAGTTGGCCAATTTTGTTTGCATCCAACCCTAATATTAGTTTGGAAAGTTAACCTTTCACTTGACATGGTTTTGAATTCTGCTTCTCCATGTTCTATATATTATGCATGTTACCCACTTATTAAGAAAATACTTATATTATATATTGGTCAGTTTAGAAAGCTTAGATTTTCATCATTGGTACACTAAGTTGATATAATTATTAGGGTCAAGTATTAAAACAATAGCTTATTCCTATATAAAAATGTCCCACATATCTTAAAAACAGGACCAGGAAATGCATTCTCAGGAAATTTTAAACTAATATGGTCAGTAGCAAAAATGTTCAGTAGATATTACTGCTTGTGTAAATGAATATTCATGAAAACTTCATATATTATGTAATAATACTCAGAAGCCTCCTTATTTATCATCTTTTGTCTATTAAGAACAGCACAAACCAATTAGATTTAGTAATAGACTAAATTTATGGCTAAATTTGGCTAGTTTGCTTCCGTTATTGGTTTTTGTTATTGTGGCTATGTATCCAATGTCTGAACGCTCGGCTAAGCTTTTTACTGAAGCAGACATCATACCACGAAAAAAGCTCGCATGCTAGAGAGTAAATAACATTGCGTAGGTATCTAAAATTTTATTGCTCAAAAGTAGCATTAGAAGGATAGTAAAAGAATAGACCAATTTGCTACATACTTAATTAGTAGATCAACATTCCTTGCTAATGGGTTTACCATAATATCTTTATGTAGTTGAATCGCCAGCCAACTTTACATTTATTTAAAGTTTTGCTCAAGACTAATCTACAATATTATTCATTTTAATTTGCAGTTATCCATTTGCTTTCCTCTGGATCACTTCAATTGAATCCTCACTCAAGACCAATCGAAATTCAACTGTGTCGAACGAAAATACTTAAACTTTCTCTGCATACTTTGACAATTTGAGATATCCCGAAAAGAGTATTATAGTGATACAACATTCTACATATTTACAAGAAAGAGTAGCAACAGCTTTTCCATCCTGCAAGCATCATCAAGCCATTCACCAAACGTAATTTGTAGTAAGTAATATAATATATTATTCTGATTCTTTTACTACATACTATTACTGTGTACTAGCGGAAAGTTAAATCTATTTATAGAAAGTTACATTTAATTATAAACCGTGGGCGTGAAATAATTGGTAATTTAACTTAAAAGGTTGTGTATGTAGGCATTTCATTATTATTAATTCCGGAACCAATCACGATTAAGGCTTAATACCACAAACATACCGTATTTCTTCTAATAAGCGCCCACGGGCGCTTATTCAAATTTGATGTTTTTGGAGGGGGCGCTTATTAGAGAGGGGGCGCTTATTTCTTATTTTGAAAATGTTGTTGTACATTTATTCATTATTTTAAATTTGCGTATGTCATTTATTATCAACATTAAAAATGTTAACTTATCAAAATCAATTTAATTGAAATGACATGTCAAGCAAACGCAAAATAAAATTAATTCACATAAAATATAAATAGCACAATAATTAAAATGGGTACTCAACTATACATAATTTTCAAAATTCAATTCTTTTTTGTGCCCCAGAATATAATGATTTTTATATTTACTTACTGATGATTTGTTTTTTTCCATTCTCTAATCCTCTTACGGTCAACGTTAAATTTCTTTGCTGCTGCGTTAATAGTTTTGGCCTCAGCAAAAGCTATGGCACTAAGTTTCAATTTAAAAGTAAATAATCTTAACCTGTTTGACATTTTAATTGTTATTTTTGAAGACTTGGGTGCATTAGGTACCTACTCTAATAATTGATGCACGGTCCAACGAGAATTAATTGATGCGTATGATTTGAATAATAGCGGCTACAGTGTGCATTTATTAGAGGGTGGGCGCTTATTAGAAGGTGGGCGCTTAGTAGAGAGTGGGCGCTTATTCTTATCAGAGGTTCGGGGAGGGGGCGCTTATTAGAGACTGGACGCTTATTAGAAGAAATACGGTACTTGCATAACGAAGCAGAGAGTAAATAACATTCGTATATCTAAGAATTTTATTGCTCAAATATACTCGTTCATGAGGATAGGGAAATAATAGAGCAGTTTGCGACACAATCTGTTCCTTCGGTCAGCATTTCGTATGAATTTACACACACCTTTGTATTGTTAACTTACTTTACGTTTATTTCAGATTCAGCTGCAAGAACTTTATACAACCATAGCAAATTCTTCCATCAGTCTCAGTTGCCCATTACAGTTTCCTCTGAAAATCCATCACATCAATTACATTTAAATCCAGTTAGTTCAAAACTATCAATAATACAAAATGGAATTCAAATCTGTCGTGTTGTTCGGAATCTGCACCATTCTTGTAATCTGCCTTAACGTCTCATGCTACACCCCAGCAACAGATCCGGAGGACTTGAAAGTAGTGTTTAACAGATATAATAGTTCATTATGTCTTGCGGTAGAAAATCTGAAGACCACTCCGACCGCAACACGGACAACCCCAACTGTGGTTCTACGGACATGCACCTGGAAAAATATCCCCAGGTAAGTGTATATTTTATTTGGTATTCAGCCAACTTTGTTATTTAAATGTAGTATTAAAATTCACCGAATGTTTTTTTTGCTTTCATTTTTAGCGGAATGAAAGTTAGTGTCCATCCTCTAGAGGAGGTGGAGGACACGGAGAAACAAGTTTCGGCAACTCAATTAACCAATAAGACTAAAGATGCCTTTATCATTCGCATCATTGGAGCTTCATGTCTGATAACGGGATCTGATAACTACTCAATTAAAACTGGGAAATGCAATACAATTAATGCATTTTATTCTATAAAAATCATCCCCTTGGTGAAACTGAACAAGATTATACCAACAACAACCCGCGCACCAGTTGTAACATCAAAGTCCTCCAATCACACTAACCACAGTGCTAATAAAAACCATTCTCACGCTTATCAAATCAAACAGGGCGAATTATGCATGACAATGCAGAAGAAACATGATAATACCTACTCGGCGGTTATGGTGCCATGCTTGTCGGATAACAAGGACCAGATTTGGACAGTTTGCACACCAGGAGGTGATTGCACCAATAAAACCAACGCCCTAATCCACATACCGTCCGAAGCCAATTTACATAAAAATTTAACCCTAACAACTACAGAAATGACCACGACAACAGAACCCACTACAACCACTGAGGTAACAACCGAACCAAGTACCACAACCACTACAACTGAAGCTACAACCCCTGCTACAACTAAAGAAACTTCGACGACTGAGAAGAAAATTGATGTTGTTGAGAAACCGATGTCTTGTAAAAATCCCGCAAGCAATAAAAGTAACTGTGTGGCCAAAAGGTATGAATTATGAAAACAGTAAAATTTTATTTTCTTGTTTTCTACAGTTTTTTATACAGCATTAACTAATTCCCTATTGCATTTTTCAGCTCCGCCTCTTCAAATTATGCATACGGCAAATTGGAGTACATGCTGATGTTCTTGTGCATTGCAAGCAGAATTATTTAAGGATACGGCTGGAAATCGATCAACACCTCTCTTCAACAACAGGCAACCTATATGTAGCAATTGTACCTTACCTATACTATTTAGTTATTAAAAGTTCTATCAGTAGCTACTATTATAAATATTTAAGCTAATAAACAGTTTTGTATCATAATTGTAAGTATACATTATACTATTCTTGTATCTATCCTTTACATCTTACTTCGTATGTATGCATTATTATATAAAATATGTAAATATGCGAATTTCTTTCTACCCCGCTAGAATACAGAAGTTAGTATCTTATCCTAATTAATTAATAGTAATGTGCTATTATGAAAATATACAAAAAAAATATTGCTTTCATTATAAATATTATACACAGTCCAGTTACATTGTAAGTTGCCTATTTAGTTATATATACCTATTTAAAACACTATTTAGATTATCAAATATGTGGTAAAACTGTTAAGCTGCTATCATTAATAATATATACTATGTACTGCTCTCATGAAAACGCAATAAAAAGTCTGGAATATTAATTTAGCTAAAGTTTCATTATTGGTCTCTAATTTCAATTGCATGAAAATCCAGCGTTAGCTATAGCTGTTAATAAATAATTAATTTGCCTACGGTTAGTAAAGTAAAATAAGAAAATACCTATCAAGGTTCTATTCCATTTTGCACTTAACCGCATCCTCATTTTGCTCTAATTTATCCTGTAATTTATTGGTAAGTTGCATACTTACTGTAGTTTGATGACGCATGGAATATATTGAAGTGAACATGTCTGGATATTGCAGCTCATTTCATTCTACTAATGCATGCTTATTCGTCTAATCTAAATATAAGTTTCATTACAGTGTTTCCCATGTTATACATTTTTGTAATGTTGCAAATAATTAATTATAAGGTTACGTAGGTAGAAGAAACCCCAAAGGAATATCCGCATCTCCAATCACGTAAAAAAGATATATTATGGAATATTAAATGAAATATATATCTGTACGCATAAGAATAATTGAGGTATCATTCTCAGTTTGATTTCATATATTCAACCGGGCAGTTAAATCCTTTGTTAAACCGTAAAAATGTTTATCAAATACATTTCATTATTTTGCTGCGCTATATTGCATTTATTTGTAGTAGATGTGGAATGTGTACTACGAAATATTGTCACTGATAGATGTGTGCATGTGAAACAAAGTGTAAATTCATCCTATAGCGTTCTAGCTAAGGAATGTTCTTGGAACATTATTGGAAGGTATATACATAAATACATACATACTACTTATTTTTATATAGTATAATAGTAGGTACCCTAATTTACCTGAAATAAAAGATGTTTTTAGTAGCTTTCTAAAAACACTAATACTTTTATAGTTTGTGTATCTACAACTGCAAGCTAGACAAAAATTATAATCCTTACGATAAACTGTAATTAAATCCAACAAAAATTGTCACGATTTCTGTTAATTACATAAAATATGTATTAAGACATTATTTGTATATTGCCATATTCAAATCTACAGGAATAGGGATGGTAACGGAGATCAATGGATAGAACTGGATCCAGTCATTCGTGGAGAAAGAAAGCAAGTTACGATAAGGAAGACCAATTTGGAGAACTTGATATGTGTAATTGTCGAAGAAAATAGAATAAAAGCAGGGATGTGTGACTCTGCATCTTCAATATTTGTTATGAATCAGCTAATGTCTTCAAATAACAGACCCGTGTTTACTTTAGAGCACCCTGAAGGAAACTGTCTCACAATCCAACCAGGATCTAATCTACTTTCTTTAGAAAGATGTGTGAAGGATGATTCCTTTCAGCAATGGATAGTTTGTAGGCATATTAAAATGTGCGATGTAGATGCATTTTGGTCTCCTCGAGGAATTGTCTTCCGAAAGAAAAGTACCATTTCTGAGGAAAAGGAAACTGCTAAAGGCACAGCAGCATCATCAAGTGGCGACCCATCGATAACAGTAGATACAAATGATAAATCAGTTGAGAAAATCATCATTAGTGAGATTCTCTACTATGTGCAGAATAAATTCAGAAAGGCCGCAAGTATTGACGAACAAGCGCAGTTCATATCGTTAATATCGTCGTTTTACAACAGGGAAGAAATTGATAACGGGGTCCATATCCTCATTAGTATCTACAATGAAACTTGTTCGGAAGCATGTTATTTCTATGGAAAGACAGATAAAGGTAATCCTAGTACTAGGGCTAGCAATCCAGAACAGTTAAAATTTAAAGTTGTTTTTCTCATTAATTTGTACAAAACGCTATATTCAATGAAAAAAATGGCTAATTACTCATTTGTATCGAAAAACATCACGAGGATACCTGAAGAAAATGCATCCATGACGGATTCATTGCTAGCTTTTAAAAGTATTTTAACTGCAAACATTGACAATACTATCAATAGATTGGAAAGTGCCAAAGGAGATTTGAATCTCTTGTTCAGAGATGCTTCTCCCTATCCATTGAAATTTAACAAACCACATCAAGCATTAGATAGCCAATCCTCTTCGGGACTATTTTTCAAATACGAGCAGTATCCTGGTTTGCAAATAAGTAGCAGTAGTAATTCCCAGTATGAAGGAGAAAATACTAAGGCAATAGCAAATTCAGCTAAGGGAACAACACGAAATGGATACGAGCTTGACGTCAGAGTAGAAATGCCTGCATGGAAATAATTTTAAGATCTTATCTACTGCATTTTAAGCTTCTATAACTAATTTAACATAACTACCGTCTATGGAACCCATAAAAGATTTACCTCATATCGCATTATAACCTTGCAAAAATCATCATAATGATATTAAATGACTACTGTTAAAATATCACGAAAACTGTAATAATTTACATGTACTAATTAACATTTGTATATTAATAAAGACAGCATTTCAAAAAATATCTTTACAAGCGTCTAGATTTTAATACTATCATATACTTAGGCACCTAATTCATACTTATCCTATTGAAGGTAGTAACCTTAGCTTCCATATTTTCTGACTTTTAAAATTATTTAAAGTATGCATAAGTAACAGTCCCTTTGTTTGACTTGGTAATTAATTTTATGATTGTTTCCCTCACCAAACAATATGCAATATTTGGGAATATACATAATTATGGCAAAGAACCTTGGCTGCATTGTAGAATTAATGCGTATGTGAATTCCATTTTGTGTATTTATTGCTAATAGTGGCTATGGTATTTAGCTAATGAGTTGTTTTGAATGTCTGACGAAATAACTGAATAAAACTAATGGCTAGTGTTCATTATGCTCATGGGAATGTATTACGTCTAAATATTCTAATTTAGATAACATTATAATTGGTAGCAATGCCTTCTCTAAGAAAGAATGCGCAATAAATATTTTTCTAACACGTGTTAGTATCATCACTCACAAAACATTTTATTGTAATTGACCTTATTAATACCAGTAACTAAATTCATTATAATGAGTTATATTTAATCAAACAATAAATGGCAAAATTTCAATACCGATGTACAATACTAATGTACTTATTTCATATACTACTACTAATGAAAGTTTCACAATTACCAGATTCTTGACTAATAAGATAGGCTAGCAACGTGAGAAGGTATGCCCAATATATATTAAATATGTTTACAATTTTCAAGGATTGAGCAGAAACATAAATATATTGCGAACTACGCATTATAATATTAAGTTCAATTACTAAGCAGAGGACATACTAATTCTGATGAAAAGTTTACAATGCCTATGGAGCAGTAGCATTTGGTTGGAATTTCATTCGCACTAATGTATAATAGGAATATTCATAAATAAATTAACATTTTTATGCAAAACTGACATAATGTTATAATGCCTATACATGATAAGGAACTAGGAGCTGGAATACGTACATCGAATTAAAGATACTACTATTAAAGTACCTACTGTAATTAAAGTAACTAACTATCAAAACTAATAATTATATATCATTGATCTTTGTCCTTATTTTCATCAGTATTATCAGTATAATTTCTTCTGAAGCAATCATTGCAATGGTATTTCTTGTGTAGATCCCTAATATGAGCGTAATATCTTGATGATTGGGCAAATGACTGTGGGCAGGCTGGGCATTGGTGAGGCTTCTGTCCTGTATGGGTATTGATGTGATTGTTTATTTCAGACTTGGTTAGGAATTTTTTGGAACAGTAGCTACAAGAGAGCTTTTTCTCGCTGTGACGAAAGAGATGAGACTGAAGTTGCTTAAAAGTAAAAAAAGATTTTGAGCAGATACGACATTTGTTAGTTGGGATATTATTACCATATTTTGGACGACGTTTAGAAATTGTCTTTTTTCTGATGAAAGTATCGCAAGTTCTGCATTTGTAGCGCAAAACTCCCTCAGATCGGTCCAAGTGATATACCTTTGTCTCCACAAATTCAGTTTCTGAAAAAATTATACCGTTATAAGACATTATGTAATAAATAATTATGTCTTAATGAACATTTGTTTGTACATAATATGTATCGCTAGCAGAAAGGTGAATGTGGTACCTATCTTAGTCACACAATATGGTAATAACATAATAATTACTAGTAAGCGTAAAACTCGTCTCACTTGCAGGTACGTTTATTAAAGTATGAATATGAATTATAGTATGTATTATATCAATTTATTTGCAGATTATTATATAATGTTATCATAAACTATTATTACAGACAAATTGTGCCACAAATTGCAAATTAAAGCCATGTAATAATAGCTCTTTAGTGTAATAGTATCTGTTTAAATTACCAGACACTTCCATAAGACCCTGGAAATCCTCATTTGGTTTCGGCACAGGCTTCGGCAATAATTTCCTTGGGCGAGATTTTAAGCTAGGCTTACTAGACTTTAGCATGTGTGCCCTCAGAGCCACGGCAACTTTAACAACAAAACTAGTTATATATAGCTATTAAATATAGATGTTAGCAATTATTGTAAATTATAATGAATTAATTCATATTCTGAAGCAAAAATGACTACTTACGCAGATTTAGCGGGTAGCTGTTCCCATACTGATATTGCTTTGTATATTTGTATTGGGTTTGTAGCCAATTCTGTGTAGTCGATGATAGTCCAAAAGACAATTGCGTACTTTGAATGCAAGGGCTGCATTGGACGTACGGATTATTTTGACAGAATTGACCCCACGGTGTGAACTGATAAAACGAAGGAAGAAGGCTGGCTTTATCGTACGTCTTCGAGGTTTGAGGAAACTCCCCAACGATCTCAACTTCTTCTGTATCACTTTCTGAAACATTTGAAATCTGTCCATCATCTACTGAAGCTTCATCATTTGTGTCATCAATAGTAACAGTTTCTGTATCTGAATGCTCACGATCCGAAGAGATGACTTTTTTCTGGGCCCATTGTATGACACTAACTCGGTCCTCGGAGTCTTCAGAAGCGCAGCTTGTCTCATTATGATCACCTGTTAAATATAAAAAAAATTAAAATTTAGTAAAAATTTCAATCAGCTTTAACAATAACTCCCTTTAGGGTTTAAAATATCTACAAAGAACACGTTACACCCTAATTAAAATAAGCTAAAAATTAAAATCTTTTGGTGAGGGTGGAACAGTGAATACTGTTTTCCCTACAATTAGCTAAATATCATGAAATTTCAGCAGATTATAATTATAAAATGACTTTGGGAATAATTTTACTTGGATCCATCATATTTTGCGGATGACGAATATTTTAAAATTGTTCGGCCGGGTTGATCTGCTGTCTGGAGGACTTGGTCTTCTGTCGATGTTGACTACGGAGGGTTTGACGAGGCTGTGACGGAAAATTGTGAATGACGAGGTTATAATTGAGTAAATATGTAAATTCTTCTAGCATAATGCATCTTCAACTTACATATTCCTACAAACAGTTAAATCTTTAATAAAAGTTTTTGATAAAGGTAAAATCCACACCAACGCATGAGGATGGACAACATTTTAATAAAGGAGTTCGTAGTGACTACTTGACTACCAAAGAAAAATTAACTTATATTATGTGTGTAATCCTGATGAATATTTATATTCATTTTATCATTAGGTTATGAGAATAGCTTATCAATCTTGAAAATTTTACATTATATTTCTTTTGACGATGAATGGTCAAGGTAATTTAATTCTTTGGTTGTAACAGCTTAAGTTGTAAGCATTTAGATATTCTTTGTCGAAACGAAGGTATTAGAATAGAATGGGTAATAAAATGAAATTTGAATTCTGTTAAGTATTCATATTCAATTATGGCTTGGCTGTGACATACAAAACACAAATGAGACAATGAGGTTCCAAGGTATGTACATTTCTGTGACAGAGAATCCAAATACATAGATGGATGGGTTTCGATATTAGATATTGCCTTTTTCACATGTTTTACATCACACAGGGCATATTAATTAATGTATGCAATTTCTGTGGTATGCAAACAAGGCGGTCCCTACATTTTTCCTGCATAAATTAGACAAATACAATAGTAGAGTTTCCTGTGAGCAGGTAATGGCAACAGTTAATGCATGAAGCAGGAATAATGATGCGAGAAACTACTCATGAAGTTAATATACATAAGTCCGTTTATTATTACCACAACGGAAACCAATAAGGTAATGAAAACATATGAATATATTAAATGGAAAAATAGTACAAAAGGAAAAATGAACACCAATATAATAATTGCTCTTACCCCTGCATAAGTATCTTACATCTTAATAAATATGTTAATTATCTTAATATGCTAATATTTGTTCACCCGAAGGTACAGAGATATCACTCTAAATGGCACACAGATACATTACAGCTAAAATACATACTAATTATAATCGACATTTATATACTTGAGACGTATATAAATAACACATTAACTACACTAAAACAATGAACAACTACTATACTATATACACGTTAATATTTTTCATCCACATTCATAAACACAGTCAGTCGTGTCATTCTAAATGATACACAAATCATCATGGTACATTGCTACCAATCTAAAACTTCGTGAAATTTTTTCCTCTACGACGCCTATGCCGCATTGCATCACTCTTCGTTTTCGACTCTGAATCCACCGTTGGGGAAATAACTTCTGGTACCGGACGAATGAAATGAAAGCTGGAGAAAGAGTCAAATACGGGACCCGGCATCCCTTGGGTCATTTTAATTTTTTCGGTTGTAAACCAGACAAACATTTTTGCTTCACACACAGCTTTTTCAAGATCCACGATATAAATTGGAAGAAACTCTGCAAAAAAATAAATGATATGTAAAATATATAGTACCTTATATTATATTCACCTTTAGGAAAAACTTTTATTATATATAATATATATATATATATATAGTAGTTGCTACAATAGAAATATATAATACCATTACATATATGCCTTTGAATATCGGTATCATGTACTGTCATGCATAGTATTATTATATAATGAGTTTGTACTTACGAAGGTTTGTAAAGTGATGGGGACCATTTTCAGTCAGGAGCATCTTGATTGTTCCATTGCCATTCTCCCATCTGTCAATAATTTTCGAAGATGTGGAAAATAAAACGTATTCAAACGAAGACTCGTCCCATTCGTGTTCTCGAGCTTGGTTCCACATGAAGATATTTTCATTGGCATCTTCCAGTCGCCTCTCTTCCCACTTAAACCGTTCATACACAAGATGAGTGAAGCCTGTGAAGAATTCCAGTTGCTTCATGCTATAAGCCAAAAGTTTTTCTACTTCGTTGACCTGCAGAAAGCATTCATTAGAAATAGTAATTATTGAAAAAAGTTCAGGAAGATGATCGATGGAGATAATGAGATAAATACGACAGAATAACACAATGAATTCATACATCATATTTCATTGGCAGTCCAAGAGGATGACCCAATGACGATATTCCCATCAATAGTTCACAAGCCTTAATGTCACGATCGAGAGATTCTATCGATGCAAAGCAGTTAATCAACACTGCCATTTCCCTGTACAAGGGAGGAAAACATATTGGAAAATGATTAGCATAATGATGTTACAGTGTTCAACAAAAAACCTCGGGTTAAAGTTATCAGTCTGTTAAGCTACACATATTTTGCAATGGTGAAAATATCTTACAGTTGGAGCTGAGGCATTGGCCATACTGGGTTAAATGGGTTCATTGTGTATTGCATATTGTGGCTTATACTGCCAGGTGTACTCCCAGCGTTGACCTCAGGAGAATATCCCGGATATGGAGGAGGTGGTAGATAGTTGTTATTTTCATCAAGTGGGTGTGGTGTGGTTGGCTCTAGATGATGCAAATGGTCCATAAAGGTTGGAGTAGAAGAATGACACGGAAATCCAGGTGGAGAAAGTGGTGCTTGTTCCTCTTCCTTAATGCATTGCTTGTCACCGTCATTCATAGTCCAAATTGATTTCAGCAAATCCGTTTTCTTTTTATCGCCCCAAACCTTTTGTATAATATTATCTACCTCCTATTGTAAAATAATCAATAATTCTCAATTATATCCGAGTATATACTGTACGTGTACTGTACTATTTATACGCATAATTAGATTAAGCTTAAATGCACCTAATGCAGAAGTCATACAATGATTTAACCAACATACCGCCTCCCAATCACTAAAAGTAAGGGATTCGCATTCGCTGCTGCCAACAGTCGTATTAGTAGGAAGTGATCCTGCAGAATTCATTCTCAGCGTTCACCTGCAAGTAAATAAAATCATATTTAAAGAGATATGACCCTTAAGTAATCTAGCTGGAAAATGCACACACAGGTCTGATTCCAGAAGAATATAATAAACCATCATTAGTATTAGAATGCGGAGGTTAGCAAATGATGTTAGCAGAGAGCCTATGCTATGGGGAAAGTGGAAAGTTAGTTTAGGTATTTACAAGCAAAATCAGCGTTTTCAAGCACAAGTAAAATCTCAAACCCAAAGTGGGTTCCTGCTGGAGATAATAGCTCCGAAAATTTACTCCTCTTCCATAGGATATAAATGGAAAAAGCTTACCAATAGGCTCTGCAGAAATTTAACTGAAATTTTGAAAATTCTCAGGGAGTTCCAGAAATATTTATCCGAAATAGCGGACGAGGAAAATGGCGATTGAAAAATCAGGATGAAAATCAGGATGCTTAGCAAATTAACTGGCACTAGCTTCTTCTTCAGTTTCGAAAAGTAAAATGCTTTTGGGAGACGCATTCCGAAGCTTTTATAGGACTTTTTTGTCTTGAAATTCCAATCCATGTCCAACTTTGACTTTCAAAGACTTCTTTTGTTTGGAAGGTTAAACGGTCAAATTCTCTACTTTTATTTTCATGCAGGAGCAACACTACTGACAAGTAAAGAATGCAAAGGTAAATCTCACTAGGTAGAAATCCAACAACAATAGGTCGCCACAATTCGGAATAATACAAAAGCAGCAACTACGACTCAAAACTCCAAATAAATATTTCTGCTATCTGTTTCTGTCTAGCTCACTGATCAGTAATCTGATAACGAGTTGGAATTGGAATTGTAAATCGTATCTTCTCCCTTGCAGGGATTATTATGTCCATAGGGTAATGACAATGAGGTACTACGATGTACTTCAAAATAATAAATATAGGTATATCATATACATAGAGAGAAGCCTAGAATGAGCAGCTTTATTGCGACGTACTTAGTTGCTTGTATTCATCAGTAACTGAATAATCAAGGAATGACAATAATAGCATCACAGACAGCATGCATTCATATTAGTACAGTACATGTAGGCCATGCCTGCTAGCTTGCTATGCCCTTTAATGTGCTTTCTCAGTCTCAATGTCATTACACATTTTATATACCTATCTGTGTACTTAAGTACATTGCAGGGTACTCCCCTGGGACCTCTGGACTCTACTTCACTGGACTGTACTTTTACGTGTATTACCTTATCTTAGTAAATTCCTACTCAGTAAAATACATACAAAAGTTTGATTTCTCTGAGTCTAATAGTCTGAAGTGAAGTAAAAGTCATTTGAAGGACGTGAACTTTCATGAAACTACAAATTCTCACTGCACTATTGCCATGCCTTCTTCTACAGCATTTACTTTTCTTTTCGTCCTTGCCCTTGCTAAGCAGCATTATATCTTTAAAATGTGTGACTTTGACTCTTTACAACAGGGGCAAAATGACTTTTGAGCATAATATTTTTTACAATGACCTCAGTTCGTTAGTCAGACTGTCTCAATTTAGCGTGGACTTGATGTTTCATTTGGAACTAGACAGGAGTAACCAGAAAAAGAGATTTTGGTTACTTGGTAAACTACCAAATTCGGGAGCTACAGATAATAAGTAGAAATGGTTAAGGCAGGTATGTGTTGTTGCTGTTGGTTAATTACTTAGCTGTTAACCATCATAATAATATTGTATACATAATAGTAAATGCGTATCTTATGCTATCTAATCATTTAGATTTTAGTTAAACCATTAGGTATTGCATCTACTACTTACAATTCCATTCCTCATTAATTAATTACTGATTTCTAATAAGAAGCCAAGCTTGCTAAAATATAGTCATGCAATACGACATGAAGATGAAACGCTACCAGAATATAAAGTCTACAAGCGTCATAGACATTCTAAAACGTGGACACAATAATATTTAAATTACCAATAATAAAGCTTAAATATTATAAATAACAATAATGTTCCATTTTGCCTTATAAATAGGCCATAAAAGTAGAAAAATAGACTACAAAACGAATAAAATAAGTTGATATAAACTGATTTATTCGAGGTCACTTTAAAAGGTTTTTGGAACAATCGAACGATGATACGAGATATTAATTGCATACAATAGAGAAATTAGCATCAGAAATTTAAGAAGCTTAATTGACCTTCTATTGTGTACACAATTGTATTCATTTCATCTAAATAGATTATTCAAATTCCACAAAAATATTATCGCTTCTTTCTCTATTTGGTAGGTACTTATTTAGGTAGGTAGCTATCGTATACTGATTAGACCAGCAAGCACCTGGCGTGATCGCTGGCCTAATTAAGCAAGCGAAAGCATTAAAATGCTAATACCGGACAATTCCATGCAAGTCTACATGGAAAGACATTCGAACGTTGACGCTATTACAGCAAATCGCATACAAATTAGGGGTACTCAAAAAATTGAATAAAGCATTGTTAACTGAGATTAAATTGTGGTCGTTCGTGGTATGCTTATTTATGACATTTGCAGTATAATGCTTATTTGTTGGTAATGTTCTTAGCTAGCTTACAATAATATCATTCTTTCCCGATAATCAAGGAAAATGCTTCAAATTAGGCTAGCGAGCAAGCACATGCAGATTTGCTCACTGGCCTATTCAGTGTACCTGCTCTACGCCCTCCTCCCTACGCTTTCTTGAGCGCATCATCGTTGTTATTGTCATGATGATAGAAGGTTGATCTTTTCGTAATTCCGTACTATAAAAGTGCCTAAAGAAACAAAAATAAAATAAATGAATATTACACTTCAGTCAGGGGACATGTTTATAGTTTAGGTGTATAGAATATAGATCCTATTATTAATAAGTAATTTCAAAGTCTCGTTGTGGTACATAGCTACTAGCTATCTAATAAAATATGTGAAGTGTCTATTTAGATAGACAATGCAATGATTGATGATTGATGATTTAAATTAGATGCAGTAGAGGAGCATGAGAAAGCAAATTCCTAAGCTACAAGGTAATTAAAGCTTGCTTTAATATTAATATCACCATCTTTTAATTGTAAATTGCGAGTAAACAACTCAGACTTAGTTAAGGGACAACAGGGACTTGAGACTCATCCTTAAGATTACCATCTACTTAAATAAAAGCACATTTTATTTTATATGTATTGGTGCGTAAATGCGTAGTTAATAACTCATATGAAAATATGTAGCTATGTACTATAATTACCAATCTAAAGGCCTATGATAATTAATGTTATCTTAGCTCAGCTTTTGTCATGGATGGCGACGGAGATGAAGTACTCATTGCATTGTTGTACAACTATATTGTATAGGTAGATTACTATTCATAAACACTACTGACGACTACAACTGACAGAGACGACTGACTGGCGACTACATGAATTTTGGCGAAATAACAAAGCTATTTTTGTTGGTAAACATGATCCTTATTAAATACATAGATAATATCATATTGTCTAAACTAAATAGTAAATGCAAACAGTAATAATGTACTAAAATTATATTGTGATATACCAAGCTATTGTTAATTTTGTTTCTGCAAAAAAGATCTATGAATGTAGCCTGTATGATTTCCGCCATATTTTATTCCCCATCCCCATCCCCAAACCATTAGCGTGGAAACGGTTATTGCAACTTGCAGCTAGTGCAGTTATATAATATGACAGTGGTGTATTTACATAAATGCTTTGTCCGTAAATACGCCACTGTTAAATGATGTTGCGACAAAAATTCTCAATAAAAGTTTACAGATTTATCTAGGTCATATGCACTACTATATATGTATGTAATGCTAACTATATCCTAACAACGATAGGCTTTAATTTCACTGCTGCAACTTACAACTTGTCCGATGTTGTTAGAGGATTTTAAGTGACTTGGCCCACGATGTATCCGTCAAGCTGGATGTATCGAAGACCGAACATTGTTGGATACTCAGAGCTGTCCTGTCCTGGAGACTAGGTATATTGGATTGCAATGACAAATGACAATGACAACTGTTCACTGGTGAACGAAGATTCTCCTTTCCTGCATTTTGTGTATGAAAATATGAGCAGTGAGCAATAAATGAAATGAAACGAGTGATGAACTCCCAAGAAAGATTGCTGTAAGAATCGTATATTTGTCGAATACTATTTATTAACATTTTGTCCCTACCTAATCTACTGAAAAAGAATACCAGTGTAGTGCAGGGAAATACCAGTGGATTTAATTTGAATTTATGTTACCTTAGGTGTCAGGAGGGCTCACCCTCATTTCTTATTCGATGCCGTTACTGCTTACTGTGCTAACTGATAAAATATTATAGAACGAGAAATACCTATAGCTTGTGTGTTGTATAAAACAACTGATTAAATTGCACTTAAGCTAAGATGTACAGAAAAAGAGACATGGATAATGGTTCTTGCATCAAAAAGGCATGCATGTTACGTTAATTTCCCCCCAAAGCTGTCGCTCGGTTCTCATGATCTTGTTTGGAACGGAACGCAATGTGACGATTACCGAGTTAAAAGTGCAAGTGCACTTAAAAAGTTCAACTGCACTGAAAAGTGCAGGTGTACTTAACTGAAAAGTACTGTCTAGTGTGTACCCAGTACCTACCCCTACTTCCCTACTGTCCGCAGCATTAATATTCGTCCTAGTAAATAGGTATTCTAAGACAGAATGCAATTGCATTGCAATGTAGTAGACGTAGCCAAGTAATTTCGTACAGTACTGCTTAAAAGGCCAGTACTACTACACAAACTGAGATGACAGCGATTATTGTGAAAGACTGTCTCACTTTGTTAATTTAATTCTTCGCTATGTATTGCCCCAGCCCGGCTAGCATTGTCCATTTCCATTGTATTTTCCCATTGCATTATACTGAACATTAGTATTACCTATGCCCCTGTTCAAAATTAAAAGCAAACTTTGATAACCATAGCTATTACTACAAATTACAAGATTACAACTACAAGGTTTGGTTTAAATAATAATAGGATGCTAATTTTTAGTAATTTAAATTATTAATTGTGCTCTAACATATTTAAATGGTTGTTAAATCTCTAAATATTAATCATAGCCTTGGTGAACTATTCCAGCAAATTATTTAATTAGTTTATGATTGATTAGTGTGATTAGTAAACAATTTGATGTTTGGAAGGAGCCTAAGCGATCCATAATAATGATGTCTTTGATAAACATTCATAATATGGAAATTAAAAATATAGTACGTACTTTAACCCCTTTATTCATGTGATGTATAAAATGCAATTAATTGAATGATGAAATGACACAATCGAAGCATTGTTTATGTAAAATATTATCTTGCCAAACAGACTACTCGCTATAAGCGAACAAAATATGGAACAGTATTCACTCTATGCATACACATTTTTTACTTAAAACTATACCTATCGCTAAACTCACAATCAGTACTTGCATTACGGTTATTCACAATTCGCATAATATGTAAGTAAATTGCCCACAAGTGGACAAGTATTATCTATAAAGAGTCACTCGATTATCACATTCTTATAATAGGTGGTATGTAATAATTATATGAGTATACATACTATAGCAAAACATTTCCCATTATGAGTTTTTCATATGAATGGTCAGAGTTTGCTTTCCTTCACATAAATAATCCGTCTCATATTCACATATTACAGAATAGATATACATAAATGTTTAATACATTATTTTCTCATGCTCCCACATAATATGCTATATACTATATGTGATTTAATTGGATGACATCACATCGTATTAAGTTAAACCATTCCCATTTATATAAGCAAAAATGTCTATATCATCATGATATTATCATGTTTAGTTCAAGTGTTATGTACTTGCGTTTAATATTTACTCGATTCGGTTAATGGACTCAATTTAATAAATATTATTTTGCATTAAGCGTAATTCGCAATTCATTTGATTATTTTCATATTTGAAGAGGTATGTATATGTATATCTACGGGTAACTGACGATGAGTACAAATACAGAGTAAGATAGGTACCTAGGAGCCTACAGATAGGACGCTTTAAGGATTACTTGTAGATTACATTACAGACTTGCATAAACTAACTGTTAGTTTCTGTAGTATTGCTGTATCCTGTGTATGTGAGTGAATTAAGTTATGTAACGAACTAAATACGAACTCGAGATTGTAAAGGTAGTCAAAGTACCAGCTGAGGAAGTCTGTTTTATGTATAGTTATCTAAGAACATAATATAATTGAGTTCTATTGCACCATTATCCACTGTAATTCGTTTTTGGATCTGCACCATTGCAAATCTGATAGATTTATTCTATTATTACATAAAAATTATATATTGGGAATTGGAACTCTTGGAACAAGATATTATTTATGTAGATATTTATAATAGCTTTATGTCATAAGTCATATAATAAGTAGTTTACTTAACATAAATGCGTAGAGCATAATATTATTGAGTTGAACTTCCCTGTTGTCTTAGCTTTGAAGACGTACTTTATTATTATTGCGACATGTCTTCAACAGTGGAAAGATTGAGGATTATTAAAGGACACTTAAGTGACGGGAGGTCAAATGCTTCACAGGTACACAATAATTTAATCATTTGTACTTCATATTCTTTTATGCATCAGGAACATTCATGGCTTCATTGTAATTGGAACGATCAAAGGCTTGAAAATCTGTTTTTGTAATTTCCAAAGGGAGGAAAGCGGTACAGATTTACTTTGGACAACCCTCTGCTAAATGACGATCAAAGGGCTTTTTACGAGGAGAATGGTTACATCGTTTTCAGAAATTTGGTACCCCATCAACATTTGGATCGATTTAGGTAGAATTTTGCTTTATGACTTTTAATCAAATCAATAAATAAATTTAATGAATACAACTGCATGCAGAATTCTGTGAAAATAAATCTGCTTTAATGCATGGGCATGGATGAAAGTATAGCTGTATGCCAATATTTTAATTCTGGAGTGTGTTGAGACAACAATTTTATTGCAAATAAATGTATCAATATATTTTCATTTTAGTCAACGATTCCGAGATATTTGTGAGGGAACTGTGGATAGAGGAAGAATAACTCTGATGAAGGATGTATCATTAGCCAAAACTGGAGCCACGGGGGAACGTCTGTATAACAAAATCCAAGACTTTATGTGGGACGACGTTTTATTTGATTATTGCGCTATGCCAGAAGTAAGAAAAGTATTGCTTTTTACATAAACACGTTTTAATCTAATTAACTTGGTGCTTACACAGTAATTATTTTTTTTGTTTATTAATGTAGATAGTTGAAATCGCCAAATGCTTTACGGGGCCTAATGTGATGGCTATGCACACAATGCTCATCAACAAGCCTCCAGATAGTGGCAATCGCACTTCTCGTCACCCTCTTCACCAGGTATGTAACAATTTAAAGTATGACTGGAAGTATGGTACTGGAAATGGAATTTCTAACTTCATAACAAGTACCTATTCTTTTATTTAAGGATTTACACTACTTCCCTTTTCGACCGGCAGACAGAATTGTTTGCTCGTGGACAGCTATGGAGCAAGTAACAAGGGAAAATGGATGTTTAGTTGTACTTCCTGGAAGTCACAGGGGTACGTTGCTTCCCCATGAGTATCCTCAATGGGAAAACGGTGTTAATAAGGCATATCATGGAATAGTTGGGTATGATGGTCACGATCGAGTTCACTTAACAATGGAGAAAGGGGACACCGTACTTTTTCACCCAATATTGATTCACGGTTCTGGAGAAAATCGAACTTTGGTATGCACTTTAGAAAAATACTACTATAGAATTACGCTGGAGACATTCGAAACTATCAGAACAAAGGTATTTATTATAATAATTATATAAATAGGGATTTCGTAAAGCCATATCCTGTCATTACGCTGCTTCAGAGTGCCACTATATAGACGTTCGAGGGACAACGCAAGAGAATATTGCCAAAGAAGTAGAAGAAATTGCTGCCAAAAAAGGAATTCCGGTGGATTTTAGTGTAATGGTTGTTTTTATTATGTGGGAATATGTAAACCTATCTTTCTCTTACCTTGAGCCCTGGGTGGAATATATTTTGTGTCAATATGCTGAAAACTCGGTTCATTATTTGGCTTGGCTCATTATTGTCTATTGTAACGTAATATCTTTCTTTCATCCTTTTTTTAGTCTACTTGGAAGTACAGATCCAGATTAATCGATGGTGACGAGGTAAATCTCTAATGGATACTGGACGGTGGACGCCTCTCTATTTTCTACTCCAAAAGAAATTCCTGAATCAATAACGCCAAAAGCTGAAAAATAACCCTCGAAATTCAAGAAATATCCATTTTAGTGTGTCATCCTAAGATGAAATAATATCTGTAATCTACTCGTTATAAACAGAAAACTTAACACTTGCATGCTGAATCATTTAGTTATGTAGTGACTTATAAACCTGCATAGATGATAATGATAACATAGTCCAATCCAAAGATAAAAGACCAAAAGAAACCATGAAAACATTTAGCTGCCTTTCGTAATGGAACTACAATTACTAGTGAACTTAACGATATATATTTTAAGGTCTAAAATTATATGTTACTAATATTTTTATTCAGTTTTCTTTTACTGTTTCGAATCAAAAATCTACTGATACTTATAAAGTGATAATGTATGTGATGGGAACAAGGGATACTAATCTTTAAAATAAAAATACAAACACGTATAAATCTTTCTATTCATTCTGTATGTAGGTACTTACTTTATTCAGATATTATTCATTTACATTAGCAGTTATTTCAGATTAGGATACTTTATTAGTTATGTAAATAAGGTTTACAATGTTCTTGATATCAACTGCATTAATTACTTGGAGGAGGATTTGGATTAATTACTTGGGAACATTTATGCCCACCTTATGATCATTGCTACACGCTATATTTTGTCGGGACACATTTGTTAATTAGCTATACAGTTTATTATATTCTACAGAAATATTTACAAAATGGAAGCAATCCTCCTTAATTGCACCAGACTGCTGATAAGTACGCATCCATTTATTAGACCATTCGCAACTAAATAGTGTAAAGTGTAACATCAATTCTCAATGCTAGTCATGCATTCTAATATAATGTACAAGTATAAATAATAGTGGCTCTGCAAACGCAATTTTAATTGCCTATCATTTTCTTCAAATCTAAAACTAACTAACATAGTATTACAGAAGATTATTTTATTTAAACTAAAATTCATATAGGTATTGTTTACAAAAGTATGTTACAGATCTCAACACAATACAATAGTAAAACAATAACCAGGATAGTTCAGAAAGATTAAAAATTACACTGCTGTAAAGAATTTTGAACTATATTAGCTCATCTATTTGGCGGCTTGCCTTATTAGTTCATATTCAAAGATGGTGTGCCAGGCTTTGACGATTCCCAGGCCAGTATTTCAGCTATAATTTCATCGAATATTTTTCAATTGTTTGCACTACCGGTTAAAATAGGCAATTTTTGATACTGTTCTAACGGAAATTTCTTAGTATTTAGCAATACTTTTTGTCCCTTGAAATTTTCATATGTTACCTGCGCTTACTTTATTCTTACAATTGATTCGTAATTGACTATAGCTAACTGTACCCATGTCTATTAATTTTAATTTAGCTACATATAATTAAAAAGCATGAATAAATTTACTTGTATTACTAAACCAATGATAATTTTACAATGACATCTTAGAATATATTAGACAAAAGTACTAAAACCTAACAATACGAAAATTCGAATAAATCTATTACATAATAACTCTTCATACAATATAACTTCAACTTCCTTTTTAGCATAGCCCACAATTTATTTACTGGCTTCGGTCCATCTACAAAAGTACAGATCAAAATTAATGCAACCTGCATTTATAGTTTATATACAAATAAATAGAGTTTACCCTCCTTTATCACATCACAATCACGCAAAGGATTTTATTTTCCTTCGACAATTAACAGAACAGAAACATTGCAGAAATAGTTCTGTACATTTATATAGATATTAAGCAAAGTTTCACCTTCTAGATGGTTCCGACGCTGTTGGTGGAGGTGGAGGTCCTTTCCGCTCTAAGTCATCTAAGAACTCCACCAGTAGTCTACGTCTCTCGTCGGGCATACTTTCCAGCTGTAGATAACGTTTATCTTTTGACAATAAAGATTCTATATCTTTCATAATGTAGGAATTTTCACGAACTTGATGTTTAGTCTTATAAGTAAGCATCTTCGTTTCCTACAGGAAAAATGGATTATGATTTAATTGTACTTAGTTTATGACAAACGTTGACTTATTTCATTTCAATCTTACTTTAAGTAGTTCTCGAAAATCACTTTTCATAGCGGAACTCATATCCTTTAGGTAGAGTTCGAATTCCCTTTCGCATTTCTGTCAAAAATAATTATGTTTATTAGTCAGGAAAAGTTCAGAAATAAATAATATATATATAACCCTAGATTGTTTGACAAAAAATCATCTTTACCCGTTCAGAAGTGGAAAATTTGAGATATCTAGTGTCGTCTTTAATTTTTTTACGAATATCTTTCCATGTGGAAGTTAATTTGACCCTGGCGTCATGGAGTAGTTCACTAAAAAATATTTTCATTATTACTGTGATTGACATCTGCCTTAGATGTAATTTAAAAATAATACCATATAATTTATATGAATATTCAGACTTTTAGACTTCCTTTCATTTGCACAGTTTCTTTAGGTCAACTCAATACATTTATCTAAATTGCGTAAATAGTGAAAGAAAGTCTACGTCTTGGAATGCCAGCATTGAAGAAAGATTACCGAAAGCGTTGCTTTTTCTTTCTCGAGATAGTGTCACAATGTTGGTTAAATAGATCTTCCATTTCATCTCGTGAAAGAATGGATACTGCGGCCCATCTCCTATCTTTCTTTATATTCTTTTTAGCATCCTTCCAAGAAACTTCTACATTTCTAACGAGATCAGTGAGTAGAGCTTGAAATTCCTGAACAGCCTCTTCGTGACGGTAGAATTCTCTTTCCTTATCACGATCCCTCAAGTGTGTTGCAAGTGTACGCTGCACCTCCTTTTCTCTTTCCCTCATGCTGACTTCAGCCCTTTCCTTTTTTTCTCTTTCCAAACGCACGTCTTCGTCCGAGTCGTCTGTGATGCAACCCTCCTCCTCCTCCTGTTACCAAAATATTCCATTAGTTATCATATTTCAAAGTATATTAAGGAAAAATACAAACAGTAATACCGACTGACCGAAATTTCTTCCATTTTGTCTACACCGCTGTCATTGTCCTTATCAGGAGACTTATCCTTGTCATCTTCAGCTTCTCCTTCATCATCTTCGTCATCAATGTCATCTTTATCAGCATTGGACCCGACAGACTCTTGGCTTTCCTTCTTTTTTGCCTTTTCCAGCTCCCTCCGTTCTGCTTCCTTGCGGCGTTTTTCTTTATTTTCTCTTTTCTTTTTCTTTTCCCTAGCTCGAGTTTCAGATCTTAATTTCTTCTGAAAGATTCTAAATAATTCTTCTCGCTCTTCAGGTTCGATGACGTCGTACTTGCCATCAATGTCAAACTTTTTCCTGACATCCGACCATTTCATATGATAATCTTTTATGTCTCTCTTTAAAACGTCCAAAAAGTCTTCCTTTGCCTAAAAATAGAATGGGCAGAATATGTTTAATTTACACATCCTAATGGTATAACAGGAGTAGTACTTTTAATACGAATACAGGTTAAATCTTAAAAAATCACACCTTTTCTTTCTTCTGCGCTCTGTCCTCTTTATCTTTCCTTTTCAAGTCGGAAATGTATTCAGCAAAGAAAGTCTCTCTGTCCCGAGCTTTTTCTACCATTCTATACATTTCATGACGGCCGTGCTTTTGAGAAAACTCGTTATACGTCATCCTGTAAATTGGAAAAGGTACGGATAATAATAAGTATACATACATCATTATAATTTTATACTCGATTTAGCTGCACATCTGCAGTATTATAAAAGTTATTACCTTTGACCAACGCAGACTTGTTCTAAGAATACCATGAATTGTTCTTTTACATGCTTCATCCTGGACTTTTTCTCCCTCTTCTCCTCCTCTGCCCTTTCTTTAACGTAATTCTCAAATGCAGTTTTCCTTTCTTTAGAAGTTAAAAGCAAATACCGTGGATCAAAAACAATTTTATGTAGTTCTTTCTCCCACGTTGAGAAAGCGGAAACTTGTTTCTCTACAAGCATTTCCCTAAATTGTTGCAGTCTGACATCAATAGGTATTGTCGCTCTTTCTCGAGCTGCCTTAACTTCAGCTTCCAACGCATTTGCATCTTTAAGTGCATCCTTTGTTTCGATTCTGGTTTTCTCATCTTCAGTCTTGGAAGCAATAATACCATCATTAGATGATTCGTCCATGGCTAAATCGACTAAAACTGTTTCTCCAGGAGGGCCATCGGATATTTCAATCACAGTAGTTACTGACTTCGTCATTCCTATTTGTTTAAAAAATAAGAATCTCTTTGATATTACAGTAAATTAATAAATAAATATGTATGTATACTAATTAAAAAGGATTGACATGTTTGTGTATGAAACAAACCAAATATAAACAAACCTTCCGTATCGCTGGACTCTCGTTTGACCTTTTTGGCTGGTGGTTCTATAATATCTTCTTTGTCGCTAATAATATCTTTCTGCTTCTCTTTGGATTCAGACTTTGAAGGTTCCATAATGGTATTTTTTTCAGCTTCAGAGGCGGGACTTGTTGTACTAGTGGCTTCAGCCTTTTTGACTTTTGACAATTTCCCATCGGGAGCATTTTTTATCAATTCGTCTACATCCGTACGACCAACTAGCTCAGACGGACGTTCCCACACTGATTGCTTATTTGAAGGGTTATAGAAGAAAACTCGTTTGTCCCCTGTCCACACAACACACCAAGGAGTACCCGAAACAGGCGTTGAAGATATCGGCCTGCACTTCTCCCCAGCTCCACTCTTCTTAGCCTCGAACTGTAGTTTGCAAAAATCAAAAATGAAAGTATTTACCACCGTGTTATGCAAGCACTACCCATTTTCCGAATGTTAATGTTACAAAACAATAATGATGGACTTTGCTGAAAATTACCTTTTTCTGTTCTTTTAATTTACTTGCATCTGTTAAGGATTCGAGCTTATCAGCAGTCTTTTCCTTCATAATATTTGCTGCAGGTTGAGTTGCTATACGTTGCTGTATGATTCCTTTGGCCGCTAAAACAAAAGTCACCAGTTAAGCAAGTCCTATTTAACATCAATTTAAAGAAAATACTAAAGATGTAAACTGTATTACCTTCAAATTCCTTGAGAATTTGAGGCTTTTCCCAAACAGAGACCTGAGTTTTGGTATTAAAGAAATAGGGTTTGCCATCAGGAGCTATGTGTTCGGTCCACTCGTACGCCTGCGATAATATTTTGGGATCTATTTGAGGGACAGCTGGATCTATTGCTACAATTGGGGGTGGAACTCCGGTAGGTGGTGGTACGCCAGGCATGTTACTCCATGGAGGCGGAACCATAGCAAAGTTTTGAGGAAATCCGGACGGTGGAGGCATCCCAAACGGAGGATTCCCCATGGGGGCAAAAGGTGGAAATCCTGGAGGTTGGGCCATTTGATTTGGCATGGGCATATTATTTATAGAAGGATCGTTTCCTAATTTCACTTGATCTGGTAAAGGACCTGACCCATTTTCCCCTGGGGGGAATCCTGGACCTGGTGGCCTGAACTGCCCAGGGGGTCCAAACGGAGGTGCTGCATTATTTGAAAGGTGGTGCATTGGGCGCACTGCAAACCAAATATTCTATTATTCATTACTCCGTTGCAGCTCAATTTTAAAGGAATTAACTTTTTTGAAACCGTACCAGAAGTTACTTAACATAAATATATTATAAATCTTTTAAATGTACCAGATTGGTGCAAGAATAATCAATACCTGGACCGGGTGCTGGACCAAGTGATCCTCCTGGTGAGTTTTGCATTGGACCAGGTTGAGGTTGTCCTGTGTAATGACAAAAGATACTAAATTAAAAACCACATAATAAATAAATACTAAAAATTCCTACTAATTTTTAAACTAACTAATGCCAAGATCAATTCTAGTGAATACCATTGTGAATTCCACTTCCTAAAGAACCAAATGCACATTTGGTTTCCCCTTCCACCTTTTCTACCCCATCCCCATGTTATGCTGAAAACTTTGTGGTGAGTAGAGAGATACGATACAATAATAAGAACCTCGGATGTTGCTTGGCTTTGGTGGTTCGTTTAAACTTTTTTGTGTAAAGAATTGTCCTATAAAAATAGTTTCCAAATTAACACGCAGTCTGCGAGTTGCTAAGTAACTTAGCTATCCTAATTTCATCAGGTCACCTGATCACTGATCAACGAAGTTAACCCTACCAACAGAGCTTAGTATACATTGTTACTTAATCTCAGCGACTGGCAGCCGTGTTGGAACTGTAGCTACAGCTACTCTACCTGCCCTGTAGCTACTCTGTATTAGATTCTTTAGATTTTAGACTAACTGTTGTAAGTACTTGTAAAATAAATAATATTTAAAATGTCGATCAAGCATAGTTTTACTAGAGGCTTTCAAACTCATAAATAAAATTAAATAAAACTTTCAAAAACAGAATTTCAAAAACTGATACGTAATGATTCAACGATTGATATTATGAAAACGTTTTAGGTTTGCGAGATTAATCTCGGATGTATGTAACGTACAAATACTGTGAAAATATATACAAGTAGAATAAAACCTGGAGGAGGTCCGTGAATTTGTCCTGGAGGTCCTTGTAAATGTGCGGGAGGCATATTTTGCATATTAAACGGTGGACCTTGACCAGCAGGAGGTCCCATCATAGGTCTGTTTGGAGGTCCATGTCCCAAAAATGGAGGACCACCAGGGCCAGGGCCATGGGGTCCTGGTGGACCCATATTTTGCGGTGATGGTCCTGGCCCTGGTTGACCTTCTGGACCAGAATTGCCCGTGCCTGGCGGTCCAGAATTATTCCCAAAATTTTCGGGGTTACCATTTCCTTTTCCGCCAGAATTTGCACTCCACTGACAAAATAGAAGTTAATTAGTCAACGTAAGGTAACGAAAATTTTCCTCATTGCCAGACTATGTATTGTATACATAAATTGTGCATAGGGTAGAGAAACAATTTTTGCAATTAAAATTGCCAAATGGAAAATACAAAACTCATCATAAATGGTCTACTTTCTTATACATTGTTTAACTCGAAAATAGTTTAATTTGAAAAATCTTACTTCATCATGCCGTACAATGCGTACATTAGGTCCTTCCGGTCTTTCCCATGTGGTATCTCTTGTAACAGTGTGGTAAAAATACGACTTTCCTTCTGATGTTCGTGTTTCAGCCCATATTTGTTCGTCATTGGCATTACCGCCAGGTCCAGGCATGCCACCAGGGCCGGACATAGGACCAGGTCCAGGACCCTGTAAATATATTTTGTTGGTTAGGTATACTCTTATGCATTTGTAGGACAACTCTTTCAATAACTTGCCATTTGAGGATGATGAGGTCCATTATTTTGCCACGGTCCGTCAGGGTGCATTGGTCGAGGACCACCAAATCTCCCTCGAGGCATGAAACCAGGAGGACCCCCTCTAGGTCCTCCAGGGCCCGGCCCACCTCTCATGTTATTCATGAACCCTCTTCCCCTTTGGAATCTAGGCATCCCACGGTGTCCAAAGCCACCGTCATAAGGACCCCGCCCTCGGTTCGGTCTGTAACCAAAAAAACATCACGTATAACTTACGCATTTGCCATTACCAAAGAGACATTACCGACAGTCTGGCAGTCTCTAGTATTAGTATTTATCTGTTTTATATGTGTTTTTGCTGACCTTTGCCAGCCGCCTCTGCCCCTAAAAGGTGGTCCTCCTTGGTGCATCATAGGATCGTCGTTAAAGTCACCACCAAATGACTCATTTTGGTAGGGAAAGTCGTCAAAGTTTCCTGGTGGCATATTTTGCCCCGGCCCTGGACCACTTGGTGCTCCACCACCAGGGGGACCATCTTTGTCAGCCATTCTATTAAAAATAGTAATCAATTCTTGTTGCTGCTAAATAGGCGTCAATAACAAAGCTCTTTTAGCATACACCTAGGAACAAGGAAATAAATTACACATATCCATAGGCAATTTGTTTATTAATAGCTATAAAAATTAAAACTAAAATCTAAGTTCAGAAAAATACCTTGGCTAAGTGATGTCTATCGCAGTACAACACGGAATCGAAATATGCCCACAATCATTTGTATTTGTTTATGTATCGTACCAGGTTGACAGCTTAGTGGTTATTGGAGTGTCTTCAGAACAATTAATTTTACAAGATGAAACAGCAAGTTGTTGTCGAAACAATACTGTAGTCAGTACTGCTGGTGCTGACTTTGACCTGTTCATAAGAAAAAACGTGTAAATGTTAGCACACAGAACAGCAATAAATATTATTTGTAGTATACCATATTATATGTCTATATAAGCTTCTACCAAAATGTGAAGTAATTGCATATATAGCGAAAGCAATTAGAACTATCCTATTCTATGTAACAATATTCTAAAACACCTAGCCACGATTAATCCCCTACCTAAACATAACAATGAACATTGTTTCGCACTAAATTGCTAAAGAGTGCATGGATAATGATTTTCTCTATAATGTACAGTAATTGCCAGGGGTACAATAGTCTGTCAGATATTCCCAATGCAAATACCGACTACATTTAAATTAAAAGACGTCTACTTACGATGACGAAGCCATTCCTCCTCCTTTTCAAATAATACAGTATATCACTAAAAGACAGAATTCCCTGCTAACTGCCAATGGCCAAGTGAAAAACTTATGGCATTGAGGGTTAACAAACTTTAAATATAATCATTATAATCTTAAATGCCTTTTAAGTAATACAACGTTAAATTTCTACTGCCTTTAATGTAAGTGCAAACTAGTACGACAACTACTACTTATTACTTATTAACATTACTATTCCAAAATACAGAGGCTCAATTAGGCCAATTGTTAAAGCAGAAAACATTAAAAGGGTAACTATTGGGATTTTAGATATTTGAGAGATGGGATTTCGAAATTCGCGTTTTCTTTCTGTTTTGGTTTGGTAGTGTGAGTAAAGTATTGTTATTCATCAAGTCAATTTTAAGCCTCGCTCAACTGTCCACTGTGTGTTGTGTATTATGCATAGAGCTTGGCATCCAGAATCCAGACTTTCCAGACAAGACGTCTGCTGAATTATTAGAATGCCAAGTCTAGAAGGCTCACCAAACAGCTGGCATGGCCTTTTGAACTGACAAAGATTGTTTGTGTATTATTCCTCTTTGTGTCACAATTATTGTGTTTTCTCAAAAATACCGACAGGAGCCGGAGACGAACGACCGCTTACGTTTTCCAAATACTGTAAGTCACTATTCTCATTAAATATTACAATGTACAAAGGCTATCACTTGCTTAACTAATTAAAGCTCATTATAATAATAAGTACTACATATTTCAATATTTTTTTACTTGTGCCAGGTAAAAACGAGTTGACAATTACAATAATACATTTAGTAAAATAAAGTATTAGTGATTACTGCTAAAACAAAATAGAAAATTAGTTTAGAATTCTATTTACTAGTGTTTCAGCCTAATTCAAATACATCAAGTACCTAAAATCAACAAAAAATATTTTTTTAAATAGAATACCGATAATTGAGCGCGGTAGCAGTGATAATTTATATATATTTATATACCTGCACAGAAGCCGATATCTGAATAATTTCTGCCCTATAATAATCAACTCGATTTAGTGAGGTAATTTAATAGCACATAAATATAATCACTTGTAATTGGAGTTTGTCAGTTAGCAGCGGGATCGATTTCTTCCGATTTTTCATATAAATTAAATAAATATTGCTATATATTATTCGTGGATCACAGACTCGCTACATACATCCGATCCAGAAGAAGAAATTGTACAAGTAAAGACAACTTTTATATAACTTTGTGTGTATAATATAATATGTAAAACGAAAAGTTTATTTATAAGGAGTAAGTTTGTCCCATTTGGCGTGTTATGTTAGTAGGTGTAGAAGAGTCTTTGAAAAGACTGACAATGCTTATATGCAAAACCCAAGCAAAGCTAGGCAAATCGCAGGCATAATACAAATAATTTATTTGGTTATATTTAAGATTATTTTTTCACTATACTAATTTACAATTTCACGTGCCTAATTGATTTCTTGATCATAATTATTTGTGTATTTTAATAATTAAGCACTCACAGCAAAAATACATTATTCAAAGCTTTGCCATAATTTTCCCCAATTATTATAAGTCCAGCCAGTTAGACCATACTGTGCTTTGTAGATAGTGTTTTACAGGTTCATTTGCATGGGATTTTCCAGAAAGTGCATCCAATTTAGTAGCACGCATTTAGTAAAGTATAGAGGCAAAACGCACACTACACTTCTGCAGTACCGATTTTTGGGCTAATAAATGAGCCCTGGTACCGGCTTATTGATGAAGAGTGACAGCATAGTCCATCTAGTAGCAAACTATATACTACACATATTACTAATTTCGCGGCGCCCAACTCTATTTACAATTTTACCTTCACTTATTTTCTAAACACACAAAGCAAAGAAATTAACAGCAGTGTTCTTGTTCTTGTTGTCAAGGAATACTATTTACTACTCCCATTATTTCATGGCTCATCATCACGTCATATATTTGTGTTATTAGTCATCGTCATCAGATTGTAATAATAGACATTTCTCAGCCCATATCAGAATTCCGTGAGTGTTCCACTCATTTCTATAAAATTCAGTTCAACAAAACTGAAAATCTCTAAAACAGAAATCCGCTAACTGTCAGCAAGGTTAAAAGTTGAAGGTAAGTGATAAAATTATTTACACTCGGTGTAATCGGCGTTCGGCATTGCTAGAAAATTGGTAATGCATTTTTAGCTTAATCAGCGTCAGCAATAAGCATGTCATAAGAATAAAAATTAACGAAATTAATAACAAGAGGGGAAATAACTGTATTTATTTTGATCATTTTTAGATGGAGGGAGTTAAGGTGGAACAACTACGGTCACTGGATGATTTCTTGTTAAACTCTGCAAGATTTCAGACACCCAATTTCTCTGATATCGAAAGATGGTCTAAGAGAATCAAAGAAAATCTTGTGTACTATCAAAGCAACTACTTCTTGATGTGTATCATTATTTTTCTGATCGTTGGGTAAGTATCTTAATCAATATAAATCTAAATATGTTTATATACATAGGTACAAAGTCTAGTCTATGTATGCAGCTCATTTTGTGGTTTTGTTCTCCTGTTTTTCTATGAATGGAATTTTATGCACTTATTT
Organism: Tomocerus mixtus; assembly: GCA_034694165.1. Classification (NCBI taxonomy): domain Eukaryota; kingdom Metazoa; phylum Arthropoda; class Collembola; order Entomobryomorpha; family Tomoceridae; genus Tomocerus; species Tomocerus mixtus. Next base: position 60,851 of record JAQFYC010000229.1, read on the forward strand.
CATAAAATAATCTTTTTCTACATGATTTAGTATTGCAAACCCAGGCCAAATGTTGCTTGGAATGGCTGTTGTTGCGGGTATGATGGTCCTCTACAATTACGTCACAAAGAATCAACGTATGGCAATGAATTTCAAAAAGGATCACCCATTGGCTTGCTTGATTATTATTTTGGTGGGTGTCTACCTAACTATTTCCCTGCTTGGATCTGTCCTTGTTTTCTTGTTCGGAATATGTCTACCTCTGACAGGTACTTTTGCACCTAATTTATTTGTTTATCCGTAGTGGCATTCGAAATATTTTCATTGGCATCATAAAAAAGTAATTCCTGAGAAAGTAGGTTTGTGTAAATAAACATTTATATAATTTTGGCGAAAATAATTGTATTTTGAAATTAATGTCAAATGACGAGCAGTGTAGCTTTTAGTATTAAGAACGAAAATGTTATGTTGATTCACGAAAAGTGCCAATTGTGCTTTAATTTTTAATATTTATGAATTTATTGTTTAACAGCAACTTTCGTTCATGCCTCCTTGCGCCTTCGAAACGTTAAAAATAAGTTGGCTAATATGAAGGAAAAGCTTACATTGAAGAAGACACCGATGGGCATCATTTTAGAGGAACTTGGAATGGCCGTTGAAATATTTGACGATTGACTGTATGGCCCCTCAAAAAATATGTCTGATTTCGGTAAAGCAACTACAGATATTGAGCCACTAGCTTCTAATCCACTATCACCTACCTCTAAGAAAATCATAGGCAAAATTTTGACTGCCGTAGAAAACAAGTTGGAAAAGCTTGAACGGAAAGCGAAGTAATGCAAATCATGAACATTGATATCTCTTTTATCATTTGGTATTTCTCATTTTTGTTTTATGCTTTTGCAAATTTAATAACCAGTAGAATAGTATTTATGTAATAAGTATGCGTATATTACTCAATTAGTCACTACCATTAAGTATAATCGGTGGCGTACCAAGTAATGGAATTGGATCTCTCTGTCTAAGGTGGTTAATTCATGTATTTGTGGGAATACTATGATATCTATGAATATATCGGTAAATTGTTTGCCTAGGTTATTATATTCTTTAAAAATAAAGATGGGTTCTCTCTTTGAGAGTTTTAGTATATTGGATTTTCTTTTAATTGTTTTTTGAATGTCATATTAACGGTCAGATTAATTATTGTACATTTGTAATTGTAAGCCAATGTGTACATATACCCATGTATTTTTAAGTTAGGAGAAAATGCTTTTGCTGTCTAACCTACATATTAACATTACCCTGATGGACTGAGTATGTGATTATTTAATACATCAAAAGATATGCTTGATGGTATTAACTGCTAATTTAGTTACACTACCACCACAAAACTAATTGCTTTAAGTGACTAACTAATTAAATGAATTATGTGTGCGTCATTAATGTCTTACCAAAAATAACACTTGGGTAGTTAAAGTCAATAAATTTATAAGTAAAAGCACTAAATTAAGTAGGTAATATGTATTCTTAAAGAGTTTGCTAAGTTTTGTTTCCAATTCTTTATTATATTAATGAGCATAAAAACTATTTGCGTTTGCTAATAAAGAAAACAGACGTATTTAATCTTATATTAATGCACATGGTTGTTGCTAAAAAATTGTACTCTTTGGGGATACGGTGATAGAATTATGTAGATTATCATTCTGTCAAAGTTTAGTATGTATTAAGATATCCAGAACCTACCTAAGCGCCTCGTTGAAATAATTACTGATAGTAGACAATGCAATTCGAATTTTTTGGTGCTCTCCGTTTAAAAATATTTGTCAATAATTACATAATTTCTATCTCCGTTTGACATTTCCATGTATGTTAGTGTTAAAATTACTTTGCGTTAAAGTTATCATTGCCAATATTTATAAAGAATTAATTAGCAATTATTTATCGGGCACTCCCTTAAGAATTAAATAATACATAATATACGAATCTCTATATTTAGTAGTAGTACTTACTTGTATGTAGTTTATGTTTGTGTTTAGTTCATAATAAATAAAGCTACCTTACATGACTGAAGACTTGTTTTAAATACTACGTACAATTAATAAAATTTAACATACTCCTGACATGTACATATAACGTGCGTCTATTGACATGTAATTATGTAATACTTGCGTTGCATAAATCCTTAAAATTCTCATGGTGTAATTTGGGTTATTACTTTGAGGCTTTGAGGTAGTGGGATTATTGAATCATTGTGGCGATGTTATATTTTATATTAAACCTTGTAAGATGTAATGCCCCACATCGTTCCATTTCCATGAATATCATAATGAAATTGCACCCCTACATAAAATAAACCAAATGATTACTAGCACAGTCCTTTAGGTTTTGATATTACTTTGTCAATTATACAATTATTGTCAAAACAAGTGATTTGCCAATTAAAACATGATTTGGCATGAAAAATAATACTAATGATTTTTACACAATGTGCAATGCATGTTACGTTTAGTTACTCTCATTCATACTTGTAATTGCAATGTCAGGGCAAAATTAACTTATTGGTGGTATTTAATTTACCAGCAACAGCCCAGTGTTATTATTTATATTCCTACCCACCCCTACCAAATTTTTCCTGAAGTATGACAATATTTTTGCTACTTTTTTGTCATCATTGTCATATTAGTGTTAATGGGAGCGCTTTCTTATTTATGTCAATAAAACAGGGCGTTTGAAGTAAAAGTCGCGTGCAAACCTAATAATATTGTATAGGTACCTACATAGACACAGTATCTGTATACAGCACAATTGCAGCTAATTTTCACATCTTGTATAATTTAAACATTAGTACCTATATCATATTGTTAGCATGTAATACTAGTTCAAGTAAGTATAGTTTTTTAGGAAGAGTAAATACCTCCGCTTACAGTAAGTATCTTGTAACTAAAAAATAAGCTACTACACTACTCTTCTACTCTTCATCATTCATACCTTTCATATATTGTTCATTCTAGATTATACCTTAAGAAAAATCACTTATTTTTCATCTTTCCTGAATTAGTGTAACATTTTATGTGTGATGATGAGGTGATGTACAAGGAAGAGTCATATTCATAATACGACTACGATATGTAGGCCAGTCATTATTGCTGTAAGCCAATAACATTTATTTTTACGGCTTTGCGTTTGTTTAATACACATACACCGTTATGGTCATAATTGTCGATAGAAAATGTAAAACAATGTAATACAATGATGCGATATTATGCAGGCGTTTACTTAACTTACATTTGAATATGATTATTACTAGCTAAACTAGCTATCCTTCGTATCTACGTGTTCGATATTTTATACCACATTACATTCTTGTAATTACTATGCTATGCTTAAAACGCTGGTACTGTGGTACAATATCAGTAAGTAAATCTAAATTCTAAATATTATGACGAGGCACATGAACCTAAAAACACTTTTCTAAAATCTATTTATAATTGCATACCTACATCAGATTCAGATTGCCTTACACTATTCTAATATTTTTCTTTTTTGGCTATTTGAAAGTACCCTTTTGGAAATATAACACATTCGTGTAATGCAACATTACTTACTACAAGACAGGGGAAAGCAAATTAATACCAGTGTTACTTTCGAAGTAAGTAAATAAGCTCAGTGATCTACTTAGATTAATTTCGCCAATATGAATGTGTATGCTAGTTTACTAATAGAAGTGTACATTTATGCTCTTATATGTTCAATAATGTCTGTACATGTACATAATAAAAGATAAAAGTACGGGTGAGACAAAGATGAGATAATTCTAGGCTGTCACTGATTGCTAGTTTTAACTATTCCATATTTTTTCAAAGATTTTAAGCTTTTTTGCCATTTTCGAATAAGAGTCGAACAAAAGAATTTTATTTGAATTTTTGTAGAAGTTACTGAACATTTACGAATTTCACAGCTCCAAGACTTCATATTTGAGAAGAATGTTCAAAATAATCTGTAATGTAATTAATATAGAATTGTCCAATGGATTGTTCATTGATCCATCCCATATTAAGGGATTGCGTCAATACGTACTTTAATTAGGTTGCCGGTTGTATGAAAGAAAACTTATGCCTACAGACCTGCGTGTCAGTTAGGAGAATTATCATTTCATACAAGCATAAATATTTATATGGTCAACCATTGCAAATTGTTACACTTATGTGAGTTGCGCATAGGCATAGATAGACAAAATATACAATTACTACACCATAAAGTCATAACTGTAACTCTCAATGTAATTGTAAATACTAATATTTATAAGGTATTGAATGTTTTAATTAATAATCGTCTGCAATGTATATACGCGTAGCAACAATGAACTAAATGTATCGCAGTATCGGTACACCAATTAAGGAGGCAGTATACAGTATCTGGAGTACTTTTAATAACAATGGTTACCATACGTAGTGTAATTTGTATACTCTTGCGAATACAGCGGCTTATATAACAAGTCTAATTATGCCTTTCTGCCAGGTTGTAAAAATCTATATGAAAATATTTTAAGACATAATAAAGGAAACGTTTAAACTATAGTTAATAGTAGAACTAGCACCCATTAGCACAGGTAGGTGTATGTGGCTGGTTTAGACTTTAACCTAATAATACATGCTATAATATTATGTGAGTACCTATTCTATCTATACATAGAAAATGCATGCTAAATTAGACTGAATGAGAATTGCATAAAAATGAAGTAAGTATATCTCCATACAGTATGTGTCGTAAACACAGAGAACCACTAGGCAAAAAGGATCCCCTATATCTTAACATGGGAACCCACTGGAAACACGTATGAGAAGTGTACTCCCTATTGAATACCCACTATAGATTTCAATTTTTGCAATAAACTGACATGCCTAGTTATCAATGTGTACTTTTCAGGTACTTTGATTGCGAATTTTAGACTATTTTCAAAGATATGTACATGCAATGCGAGCATATTATTTAGTAAATCATTCTAATTTTTCTCTATATCTTCAGCATACATTTTCCACAACAATACAGTATATAAATTTTTAGAACATTTTGATAAAGTTAGTTAGAATATTCAGTAGAGAAGAATATATGCAAACGGGTCTCTGTGCTGGGCGGGCCTCGCGCCATCGACATATTATGACTGTGTGTATAACTATATGAAAACTGGAATTAGGTAATTATAGAAATACTAAATGTAGGCAGTAGGCACTAAAAGTGTAAATAATGTTTTAAATATCTTTATGAGATACTAATTGTGAAATGTTGTACACTGTAGGTAGGTAAGTCAGAGAACAATAAACATTTTATGGACGTTGTTAATTGCTTCTCAACTAACATTTCAATATGAATTTCAGGATTACGGCCCAACCATCTCTGTGAGGAGGAAAAACAGAATGGGAACTCCAATTAAACCAAGTTGGAACCGGTTGTGCCTTGGTTCCATATAGTTAATAATTAATAAAAGTTGAGATTAACAAATAGTTTAATGCTCTTAATATAAAAAAAGTGATTAGATATACACTGCAAAACGGAATACCTATTCTTAATATTTATTAACTCTTTCGGTATCCTGATTTTCAAATTAATTATGCATAAATCCTTTAGGTATATACTGATTTCCTTTAAAATGTCCTGCCCTCACAATACCATACGAATATTAATTACCTGGTACCCATGTAATGGATTAATTGAAACATTTTCCATCCTCAGTCTTTTGTAAAACGGTAATGCATTTAAAAAATATAATTAAAATATATCGCTGATAATTTCTTGAGGTAAAACCACTAAAAGTAAATGAATGCGATAAAGCCATGATACCCTAATGTCCCATTCCAAAGTCAATGATGCAGAGAGCCATGGGTGCTTCAAGATATTTATATCACAAATCAACAATATAAGTACCTCTATTTTACACCGATCACTTAAATACCGATGAGACCTCAATAAAGGTATGTATTGTTGCTAAATGTATAATGTTGTACTCGTAGGGAGTTGCGGTCCTTGCGGTACATAAAGTGTGCATTCATACTTATAATATCTCCTGGGCAAGATACATAATATTTTAAATTGGAAATCCATTTCGACAAAATTCATCACAATATCTGTTGATACAGCAAACGAAGGCATAAGTCAAATATTGGTAGCAGTGTAACGGGTACTATAAATAGATAATATAATATTGTCATTTTCATGCTACATTATATTGAAACAGGCATATATGTACCAACTGAGACTGTCACATTTAAGATAATATTTAACACTGTACTGTTGAACTGGTTCTCAGATTTCAGGTATACAAGTATAATGCGAGTATCTGTATGTGTAGGTAGGTAGGTAAGGTACCCATTACCCATTGTACAATGAAGTATTTACATATTAAATGTCGGTCGTTGTTACTATTCTTATATTCAATTTGTATCCTAACTTTGTGTGTATAATATTTTAATAAAGCCATAATTCTATATACAGAATACGTTGTTGGGTGCACATTTAAGTGCATAGGTATAGTTTTGAACCGAACCAGTATGCAGCAGTAGTAGGATATAAAATCTGAAGATTCAATGCAGGTATTGTGTTTCTGTACCACAAAATTATAAACTACAGCACTCAGCACCGAGGATTTGGTCATAATTTAAACTATGTTTGAACATTCACTGTGCTTTTCTTGTTCTCCATCTAAATATCTCTTAATATAACTTGTTGCAGGTATGGCATGGGTTATCTTGTTATGTTATAGACAAGATTTAATGCAGTAGAGTGAGTATACAACAATGATGGTGGATGAGATTAATTTTATGTGTCAATTTGAGAAACTTGTGAGCAGATGAGATGTGTTGAAGTTGAAGCAAAATGCCTATCTTGGTGTATCTATAATATCTACTCAAGAATACGACAAAGATATCTAATGCAATATTCATAGATTTGGTTCTGTTAGTCTGACGAAGCGATGAGTGAGCTCTTTATTTATCTATAATGGTAATGGGCCACTATGTACTAATAACATTGTAGCGGTTTCTAAAGATTCTATATAAAGACAAGGGACCTCATCGTCGGGCTCTTCAGTCCCGTAATATCATGAATTGTTGCCAGTATATTACGTTACAGTAGGAAACCAAGGAGGAAAATTACGTGCTGTGAACAATTGTAACATCAAAGCTTAGCTTGTGGAACAGCGAATTTGCTAGCTAAAAACCAGGATTAGATATAATTTTCGTACTTGTTTTAAATAACTCTGAGTGAGATTTAATTATTTTCTGGTTTGGCAATTGGCAGATACCTAAACGCAGACAGCCCCATAAAGTGATTAGCACCAGAGTAGGCACATGTGCTCCATTTTAGTACAAATCCAAAAATCATGAAGCTGACTATATTTTCTTTTGGGTTAATTCTCATATCATTGAGAATTAGGCCTAGCGAAAGCTCAGTGAGAAAGTTAAGTTCCTCTCAGTTTGACTATCTAAATTTTAGTGGAGTTAATAATGTACAAGAAAGTTTTAATGAAAATAGTAAAGAAGATGAAACTAAAACAGTGGCACCGGATAATGGTGACGATATCCATAAACACACGTCAAAAATAGTCGTCCTTTACGATTCATCAGGTGTAGATCGTGAATATCAGCAAGAATTGCTGAAATCTGTTTTTATATCTTTGAGAGATCTGGACCAAGATGATCTTGAGCCCCAGTTTTTAGATCTCGAGGCCATTAAGTCCGATGACGGAATATCACCTTTGGCTACCAGTGCTAATTGGGTTTTTAATAATGGGACAACTGCTATGATTTCCCTTTTGTCAAGTGACATGCTAAGTGACTTCTCAAAAATCTATGATGGAATACGCAATCAAATGAAATTTAAACCAAATGCTGCGAAACGAAAACCTCTGAGAATTATAACACCTAGAGTAGTTAAAAGAAACACTTATTCGAAATCTGTTCACGTCCTTTGTCTACAAATGAGCAATACTGCACAAAGCATAGTACTTTTAAATAGAATAGAAAAAGTCGGTGTTAGAACCATTGTTCCCGTGTTAGATGATTCTAAACAGTTGGAATTCCTTAATTACTTCGTAGAAGCAGCTCTCCATCGGCCGAATCCAATTTTATTCTCCCAGCCGATATTTATGGACAATTCAGAAGATATAGAAACCTTTAAAACTATTCTTACTCCATCCACGGGATTTAATCCAGACAAAATTAAGATCAATAACAATATAAATAACGGAATATATACTTACGTAGATAATTCCAGTACTGTTACTCCAAATGGGATATCCGATGTCGGCGTTTTGCTCTTGGCTGTTCGCGGAAGCCGATTAGCAATGAAAATTGCTGCTGAGCAGAATCATCTTCAGATGGGATGGTTCTCTCCAAATATCCTTCAGCATGAAGAATGGGCATATAATTCCCGTACCAATTCCTCGGACAGTGAGAATGACGATACCGACTCATCACTTTACAATGACTTATCATCTGCTGCTAATTCTTCTACAGAAAATGTAAATGAATATTATTCTAATGAGTACAAAAATCAAGAACAAAGAAGTTTTGATGGAAGTAGCCCAAATGCTAGCTTTTATGGGTTATACACCATTAATTTTGTTGGAGCTCCTGGATGGGACAATCCAAGCCGTAGACGGGCTCTTAGGGAAATTACAACGTATACTGGTAAATAAACATTATATTATTAACCATTTATTATTTTTGTTGCAATTTGTTCTTCTTCCTATAATGAGTTTCAATGCTGGCATGAAATCCGAACCTGTCGCTTGTAGAGAATAAAATTATACTTAGCCATATTGTTACCAATCCAATACTAGCCATGCCAATATTGATAAAATCAGCATATATGCACAAGTAAATATAAGTGCATTGGTTAAATCTCTAATCTCTAGGACCAAAGCAAAAGCCTCAATTCGAAAAAAGTTATAAATCAAGGTATAACGTTGTATTTAAGGTTACCTTGACGACTTTTCGGGGAAAAATTGCACGTCACCAGAGTGAATGGGATAAAAATGATGGGCATGGTAGGAATCTCCAGCTTTTTCTCTAGAACTCATGCAGGCCCGTTTTTTGTAATAAAAATTCTAGTATCGACAGTCAATTTTTGAAAAAGAGAAGTCTGGGATAGGGATTTACATGTAATTGGGACTTTGACCCTATTTTTTA
>JAQFYC010000230.1:0-69902 GCA_034694165.1 Tomocerus mixtus
TGGAAGATTATAAACTCAGTTTATAAACCGTTGAGCATGCGCAGTAAAAGAGTTTATTTTTTTCAACCAAATAATCGCTTATAAACTGATGCTTTGAATCCCCTTGACTATGCAGCGTCATCAAATTACTTACATTCTGCTATTAACAATAACACATTTGTACAGATAATTTCTTATCGTCTAAAGATTTTCGCTTCCAGATTGCTCATTTATTTTATAGTGCCCGTAAAACTTTAGTACTAAGGATCTCCCTTGAACTCTACAATACATGAAGGACATATTTGACAACATATTACTCAATCTAATTCATAGACATAAGAAGTCACCCAAAACTAAAGAAACTCTTTGTAGCTATTTATACCCCTTACCAGGAATTATTGATTGCGTTGCTAATTTTATTCTACCCTGTCTTTACAGCTACACAATACAAAGCTTCCCTCAGTTATACAATAATGGCTGATCTGATCTGACAATGAGTGGCACAGTTGTTTTTGGAAAACTTCTGCCCAAATGGTATTTTGTAATTCTTCAATAACACTTCGATTAGCGTCCAACGGTTGAGGTTGTAATATAAGTAAGGTTTAATAGAGCTTGGCTTGTAAACGTTGTATAGCTTATTACACTGTTGTTATTTATTGAACAGTTTATTTACGACTATGACGAATGCGCTACTACCCGCACGCTCTAAAGTATTCTATGAATTGAAGACTAGTAAACCGTAATATTTCCAGGGTTGGCCTATTTAGATCAAGGGCCCAATAAACTAATCGGTTCCAATATAATTGCATTGGAAAATTTTATATTATGGGTTTTGTCCCCTAATACCGAAACTGCTATTTCAAGCTTATGTGATAAATTGTCGCAGTGTGTACTTTATGATATCTGTAGCTTAGCTTATTGGGGCATTATTACTAGCTAACTGTATTCTGTCCTCACAAAAAATTGTGCAAAATATGTAACACATTGGGACTCGGCGCTCGGTATTAATTATATATGTATGTAATAATTATAAATGTAGTAACCTGCATTAGTAGAACTAAGCATATTCGCTTGTGTAATACTAGAATATTATTCACAGCCACAATATATAGTTTATGTCAAATGTGGCGTGCATTAGAATTTTCAAGACAGAAATTGACGCATTTTGGAAGAATACAATACAGATATAGTAGTAGTGTATAAGCTCTTGGATTCTGATCTACTAGCGCTTGGTAATAATAAATGTGATGTGAAAATGAGAATTCCATTTCTATTTTACGATCTGTAGTTTTAGATAATAGAAGATGTGTTTCCAAATCTGTCGGATTAGTGTAACTTATATACTCCTACTACTGTCTTACTCAAATACTGTATCAGTAAATGATAGTTCACATTCACAAGCGATGCGTTTATAAGTAGTTACCACAATATTGTATCCTTATTATTTTAAGCCTTTTAATCCGAATACATAATATGATAGCGAATTCAACACAAAGTACACCCATACGTACTCAGAGACTGTAATTGTCCATCATTCGTCCTTACATGATTTTGAGTACAAGTGTATATGATTTGTAATAAATATAGCATTGCATTGTTGTCTAAAGGTGTACCTTAGGATTACTAAATATAGTATTTCAGGTAGCAAATGTTCAAAGTTTAAAATTCTAAATTCCAGCTACGTCCAGATAATTTATCTTCCTGTCATTTGCTTGACCATTCTCTGTCCACATCCAAAGAGTGATGCATCATGCTTAATAAGGGTTACACAAAGAAAACACGCAAGGCTTATTATTTACACTCATCGAAAGTTCCTTCAGTCCTGTTCAGCTATGTGGATGGATAAAGTATTAAATCTACAGAGACGAAGATGGAACAGTAGATCCCTTGGGCAACTACTTAAGAAGTTTAACTACAAACACAAACTATTGTACTAATGTTACCTACAAAGGAGTGATTTTCCTGACACTTTAGTAAGTAGTTATATTTAAGAAGTTGTCAAGTACTCAGGGTCCTCGCGTGGTAGGAAGGGTGCCATAGCCACTGCATGATCTCCAGCTAGGAACCTAGCCACTGATTGGGACACGAAACGAAAATTATTAGATGCACAATAGTGCAATTCTATTGAAATGCTCTACAACAATAGGAAGAACTCCAACAAATAAATCCTGTCAAACCAATTCAGGGTTACAGAGTAAACTGTAAAGGAAACAGATACACAGCACGGTAAAGTTATAAGCTATAAATATAAGTATAACATAGATACTAGTACAAAGAAAAATATAACTTCTGGTATGGTATGACATATTGTAGGAAATTGAAACATTGCATTACATGGGAAAGCCTAGAAAAGCCCATCAATTACCCACTACGTAAGGTAAGATGTATATATTCCATTCTATACAAACAAAATAGCTAGCAGAATGCATCCAAGTAACAAATAGAAGTCAGAGATTCTAGGAGACCTCCATCAGAGAATTTTCGTCAAAGAAGACAACATTGGTGACAAAGACAAACCAATAATATCAACAAGGAGAATCTTGAGGATGGAGGATGGGGACGAGACACCCACAACTTGTGCCACCAACAAACGTTCCGTATGTATCTAGAGAATTCCTGGTTTCGGTCTGACGCTACCGGGACCCGACCGCGTCCCATCTTGGCCAACCTCCTACTGTTACCTATTGTATTTACTTACAGAAAATCCAAACTTTTCTCTTTCTAGAGTTATTTATTCTTCTGTTTACTCTGTTATGCCTATTTACTAACTTTTCCATGTTACCTATGCGTATTGCGTAGTACTTGAAGTAAGTGCAATTACATTATACACTTGCTCCAAGTAAGCAATCCAATCAATGTCCTGTCCAAGCGTAACAAATCTCAATTGCTCTGGATTATATTATAAATAATAAAGAGAACTGCTCCTGAATTCCTGGGTGCCCAGCCAAGTGCCATAGCCATTGCATTGTCATGAAAAATAAGAGAATATATAGGAGACCACGCCGGTGTTCACTGGGCTTTGTTAACCATTTAGTTACGGAGGACCCATATAAGTGCTACATGTATATTTGTATTTATTTAGATCTCATTGTGGTCAGGCAAGTCAGCCACTTACTTGACTTGTCTTTTGACATTGAACTGTCACTTGACTTGTTCTCTAGCTACTTTACTGCATTTACAACCATAACTTTGGATAAATAAATTTATCCAATTTTTAACGTAGTATCTTTGTAGAAGATTCATGAAGGCGAGCTTTGAAACAAAGAAGCTCTAAGCTAATATTTGTCATGTTCACATCTGCACTAAATGCAGTTTGTAATTCATAATCTAATTGGACAAGGGAATTAGCATTAGAATGCAATTAATAATACAAGCAGAAATTAACTAATTTATTTGTTTGTAAAAAATACTTTATTATAAATCTAATAAGTTTACCTTCGTCCGCTACTAAACATGTCCACAGCTCGTGTTTATTGCAAATAAACATAAATACATTACACAACTATTTGGCAATAAAATATATTAATTAATTTACATACAAGGTAAAATAAGTAAATACAATATATGATTGTCTGCATATATTTACATTGAATTGCATATTCAGGACTATATATATGTACCAAGTACCAGTAAACACTATTAACTAAACAGTTAGATGTTTTTTGCAATCATTCTGATACAAATAATATTATTATTCACAGCCGCCCCTAATTACCATAACAGGTCAAAGTGTAAAAACATTATTAAATATTTCCAGAACAAGAAGTCCTGCAGGTGTGAATGAGAGATTATTACAGCTTCTTTATGCAAGATCCAAATTATTAGAATAAATGACAGTAATTGTAAACCAATAATTATTTATTGCAAACTGCCGGGTATTTAATAGATCGACCGTCTTTATTAGAGATACTTTTGTAGGTAGATTGCTGCATATCGCATAATTAGTAGGTGCTCTGCCTTCCCCACCTTATTATTCTATTCAATGATCTTGATATTCAAATTTTAATTGCCCTTTTACGCAGCAAGCAGTCTACTATACTCTCGTCTCCTATCTACTACATACTCTTGTGTTGAGCAATCTTTTATCAAGCTGACCATTCTTTAATGTAATATTTGATAAGCCATTGCTATTTGTCCATAATAAAGATGCATAATCATTCGCGCTTGGAATCAAACTGTGATCTGAATTCATAATACTAAACTAATAGTAGTGTCAATGCAATAATGGCATGCTCTACCTACATACAATTTGTAACGTGTTTCTAGATGCACAAAAACGCATAGTAAAGCTACATACCAAAAATTCCATGCATATGTAATCAGTAAATACTATGTACGGGTGTGTAACCAATATCAAAATAATACGCTGACCAGGCTATTGCTGATCTAAACCTACGCAAGATGCAAATGCAATTTACTTGTATGTACATATATAATGTAACACTAGACCCGATAAAAACAATTATTAAGTGCTCAAGGCAAGGGCAGGTTGTCTTTGCTCGCTTCTACGATGTAGCCATGTTGCAAAGCACCGCAATTCATACATACATACATGCTGCTTAAAGGTATATCTTCATCTTGTTACACTTAAACAATAGTTATAGCTATAAACATGAAAATTTTACCTGATCTAAATAAATATTGAGATTGACATATGGTTTGGATTAGAATTTGGCAGTCAACGTTTGCTTTTATTATTAATGTCACTTACTTGGTTAGGAATTGTAGTGAGGAATACAGAGATACAAGTAACAGAGCACTTACGCAGCATCACATACATGTACTATCGACGTTTAGTTAACTTATTGCACTGCTGTCCATTGTTTGACATTAATCACCATGTAACACAAACAATGCACGACAATGATTAAAGATAACACAGGCAGTTTGTATTGTTGTCTTTGTTTTAATGTTATTTGTTTTTGTTAGTTGCCTTTTTTTTCTTGCCATTCCACCCTGGAGAAGCTTTTTTGAATAATATATCTTTAACTTGCTCTATATTATTCTACACATAACAAAAGTTCAGGCTATATAGTTGTTCTGCAAGTGTCATTTGTACAATTTGTCTGCATTGCTTTGCTATAATTATAATTCTGATATATAGGGATATGCAGAGACTATTATCCTGCTAATTAAGAGCATTTAAGTAATATGCATTGCATACTGTTGCTAATGCGCATAAATTGAAAACTAAGTACCTACCTACTGTGTTATAACATCTGGGCAAAAAATTAGTCTTTTTTCAATTATACATATTATATAGGGATGAAGGTAAGTATGTAGGTACATACTATTATTCAGTCTAGTTATGCTAAATTACTCAACTCGCTCAAACAAATAAGGTAGTCGTTTTGTTTGGTAATGGTACCACCCTGTCCTGGACTGCTTTAATGGCAGCATAAAATTTTTTACAACGAACTAGTACCATTAGTTCCGATTTAATGAAATCTGCTCCAGCCATTCCAGTGTTCATGTTTTTTTAACAGCTAATATGTATCAGCGATAAGAGATGATATAAACAAGACAGACTCATTGGCAATTGGAATGATGGTGAGAGTGACGGAGTAAGTGATGGCTAGCGACAGGCCAGCAGAATATATAATAAGTAGGTAATGATTTAGAAAGGCGAGCAAAATAGAACAGTAGAAGAGTGAAATCATAACAATAAGTAATATGAGCCGAGTTGTCTATTCTGTTAGAAGTTTAGATAATAATCACTCTGGAATCTTCCTGAACCTTGATTGCCTTGAATAATTAATAAATCGAAAATTGTCATGCTACTACGAATGTATGTGTACCAACCACCAGATAATAATATTTGGATTGAATAGCTTGGGATTGGGATGGTTCTTCAATAAACAAAAGCATCATGATGCGTTGCGTGTCTGGTCCACTATACTATTAAATGATATAAACTGTTTGGCTTATGTAAAGGGGTGCTCTTGCCTCAACTTGGGTTGGATGGTTGGATCTTCCAGGAAGTGTAGCGAAATCCTAGTCATTGTTACAGAACATGTCATGAACATAGATACGGATTATTATATGCAGAATATATGTAAGCAATAAGATTTTCGTAGCTGGATTAATATAGGCCAAACCCTTTGGATTGAATTTTGCAATGAGAATGTGCCACGCTCGTGTTCCATCACACCACGCACTTCTCTATTATCTTAATAGCTCTTCTTGTTAAATCGCACTTTTTCTCCATAATTACATATGATATTGCAATCATATGGAACTCCTGATTCGGCAGGTGGTCCAATCCCTCCGTATCATATAAATACCGAAGCTTGCAAACATTTTGGCATACTCCAGTTTACTTGCACTTTGTGAACACATCCTTTGCTCAATAAATATTTTGTTACTTCGTAACCCCAAACTCGCAAATATGAACAAGACTTTGTTGGTCGTTTTGGTAAATTTCTAAATTCCATTTCAATGAAATAAGGATCAACCAATCAAATTCTCATATTTGTTTCGAAAGTTTCGAAATTAACTTACTATATTATTATTTTAGGTTTTGGCAGCTATTGTCGCCGTCAGCTTCGGACAAGCTCGCTACCCTGCTGGAGTTCATCCAGCCAGTTGCCCAAATTATCCATTCTGTAACACTGCCGGACTCGGTGCCCCAGCTGGTTACGTTTTCGATTCCCGTCACGGATACCCAGCAGGCAAGTTTTTAAATAATATACTTACAGTAAACATTACTCCATAAGCTTAAATTAATAAAATAATTTCATTAAACAATAATTTTTAAATACTTGTGTATAGGCATTCACCCATCCACCTGCCCCAACTACCCATATTGCTAAACAAGTTGCCATCCATCTGTATATTCAAAAGTCAAACCACAACATCGCTATATACCTTATGACAAACCCTTACCAAATCGCATTTTATACATGATGTTTGTATAACATTTCATTTTATATTTTGTTACAACTGTTTTCAACTACAATTCGGACTATGACAGAAAGAAGTCTAATTGAAAATATGAAATTAAACATTGAAAATATATTTTAATAAATGAATATTCATTAAAAAAGCAACACGAAAATTGTCAGAATCAAATTAGTCCATATTTCATATAAACATAATATTGCATATACACTTTCCGCTAGCCATTACATTCATCCAATCCTCCAAACGAGAGGTCACGAAGGCTGCTCAATTTCTAAACTTTTATTACTTTATGGTGCTATAATTGATAATGAATGAGAGAGTGATTGTATCTCTGCTCTCCCATCATAACATATTATTATACTTACTTACCTACTATATCCATCACAATAAAAATAATAATAGCAATAATACTGATCCTATAATGCTTGAGGATGACAGATTACTCTTGAGATGTACAAGCAGTAGTTCCATCCTGTAAGTCCCATAAGAGTGCATTAATATTACAGTAGGATAGGCAGGTCAACCCTTTTTCACAATAAAATCCTTTAGCCTCCAGGGAACCGGAGTTTAGAAGCAGACAATACAGATAATATAACTCTATATAAACATATATTAAATAAACCTACATAGTTGCAGTGGGTACAGATTAGTTTGCTTATTACTAGTATAAGCTGATAGCAAGGCAAGGGAGTCGAGTTTAAGTTACATGGTATAAAATGGTGTAAAAGACTTTAGTGTACATAAATGATAAAATAAGGAGCTTGGGTAGCTGTGCATATGGGATCAGTCTAATCATTTAGTTTGCTCTGTGCTACATAATGGCATTCAAGATGCCTTTGGAATAGCATACATAGTTAGGTTGAAAAGAGCAGGGAGAGGTAGCAGGAAAGAATTGTGATTATCGGGTAATAAAAACCCTAAGGAATAAGGAAAGTGTTAATTGAATCTTAATTGGATATGATAGATGATTGGAATAAACATGTTTCGGTAACAACTTTTTTAAAACCCTTATTTGTCAGTATATCGTATAGGTAGGTTGTAGTCGCATACACACAACACACATTCGCTTAGACTTATGCCAGAAATTATTTTTCACATTTTTATTTGGCTACGTAGCAAATGTTCTTTGTACAGTATAAATGACAACAATATACGATACAATGATAATACAAACTTTATACAAACTGTATAAATACCTACTGATAATGACAGTGACAAAGATAAGGATAGCATCACTAGCTTACCTGCAAATAATATTTGACGTAATTGAATTGAATTCGATTTTATTATATTGTCTCCCTAACACACACTAAATGGTTAAATAAATTTGGCATAGAAGTCTTAGAACTCTCATCGAGTATCCTAAAATCGATTTTTGCCATTTTCATGCATGTATCTGCATGTCAAATTTATATTAAGGTAAAATTTCAAAATTTCATTCAATTCAGTCTCTAGCCATTGAATCCAAGAATCTGTAGAGCCCTACAACGTCAAAATCCATTGAGCCGTCTAGTCCATCGTACAAAATATGCGAAACTGTCGTATTACTTACATGGGATGTCCTTTGACGACGTTTTATGTCGTATCGCATGGAACTCCTTCTTAAACTAAGCTATTAATCAATTTATTTTTTGTAGTATGTTGATTATGCGTAATAAATACAGCATTTTGGAATGGTTTACATGTAAGTTGTAAGTATGCATGTAAAATTTAAATTCTACAGTCAGTATAAGCTACGGGTAATAAATATTAATACCAATAAACCCAAAGTGAAAATAATCGATAATGTTATAAAAGCATAAAACCAGTTTTGGTGTCACCGTAGCCATAGCTCTTCCACTTGGCCCCAACCATTTGCAGTAATTGCTTCAACATTGTACTTATGAGTGTTATACGTATTAAATATTATATTATAAATTGTCTTACTAATTGCAGATCAGACTTAACTTATTAGTTATATCAATACTTAATGGTGGGGTGATGAAATTATCTTATACTTATACTTAGCTGAGATATAAGATAAGAACTCAATGTAAATATAACGAAATGTATTTCCTATAGCTATAGATATTCTGTCAGAATGTCAGAATTCGAAGCGCTCGAGTGGCTGAATCATTGCTAACAACAAAGTCTTATTTATGTAATATCAGAAGGAGAGTGGAAAGAAAAGGCGAAGAAAACACGGGATAATAAAGTTATTATGGGCCTAGAGAAGTCATCCCTCTAAACAGATTTATTTTCCAAAGCTGTAAAGCTTTATTGCAGTCAGGCGTGTCTTGCCTCCTTGCAATATTATGGCCGATTGTATATTGCGGTGTATTCTCTACCTTCCCATCTACCCACCTATCAACTTCCATGAGCACTTCACTTTACCTCCATGACAGCTCGCTCGCACTCATTCTCTTCTTACGTCTATGTAGCCTTTTATTCTTGACTTACTTACATCTACAATTCTATTACATCATTGCACTACATTATATCTGTTTTATATATAGGGACCTATGACAAGCTAGGTAAATAGTACTTTGGTAGGTACTCAGCTATTCTAAGTAATGGTGTTACAATAAGTTAGGTAAGTAAGGCTCCTCTAAATTATTTAGTTTCTTTGAAAAACGATGTTATATATACTTAAGTAAACATCTACAGATTACAATTTTCATCGTCCTTCTGATTCTTGTTGTACAATACATATTTATCATCATCATGATCCTAGTCTAGTAGTATTCCGAAATAATATAAAGCTAATTATAAATATAAACTTACAGAAACATTTCATTTTCAGTCAATTTAAAAATTGGAATTCCTTATTGCAGGCATTCCACTCCACGTCCATAGTCCCATCAAACAAGAGTTAAGATTATATTTACGTAATTATTTGATAATTAAAATTTCAGGCATATTAAGTATAAGGAAAATTGATTCTTGACAAGGTGGCAAAGTGTAGATGAAATAAGTGGAAAAGTTGATCGGGAAAGAGCGATATATAAGAAAGAAAAGTAAGGCTTGGTAAACAAGCCACATCACATAAATGCCTCAGCAAAGTGTATTGGGATTGATCTCAAGTTAATGGAATGAGCCCAAAGCTGGTTGACTTTAGGTACAACAGTTGTTAGCATTTGTGTAAGTTTACAATGAGGAAAGAAATGTGAGAGTGAGACAACGAAGTCAGCACGTTACCTCAATCATGTCATGGACAAATTCGTCAAATGAACTTAAAAGTATAATAATCCCAAGCATTTAGTAGTACCTCTATGG
Organism: Tomocerus mixtus; assembly: GCA_034694165.1. Lineage (NCBI taxonomy): Eukaryota > Metazoa > Arthropoda > Collembola > Entomobryomorpha > Tomoceridae > Tomocerus > Tomocerus mixtus. The sequence continues at coordinate 10,138 of JAQFYC010000230.1, forward strand.
TTTGCTTATTAAGTTAACAATCAGTACCTAACGTGCTTACTTATACTTGCATTATGGTTAAAACCTCCTCTAGTAACTATAGGCCATAAAACCGAAATGCCTAGTATAACAAACTAACTAAATGGGAACAATGAGGATCGGGAGAAGGAAATGACCACTATATATTTTTTCTTTATAGGTTCAATACTAGCATTCAATAAGCTTTGCATGTACTACTAATAAGTACTGTATTGGGTAGAAGGTACCTATTTCACAAAAGTTAAGTTGTAAAGCACTATGCATAATATGTACTCTACGTAAACCTAGTTAAGTACCCTAACAGGCAATAAGTAATAATTCCTTGGAAATACAAGTTCATCGACTAGACTTTATACTACAGTAGACACACTGGAGTTTTATAGCTTTTGAGCCCAATATAATAATATAAACATCCTTATAGCCAAATAGATAAATAATACTTAAGAACAAGAAATGTAAGAAATGTATTAGAGCTATTTATTATACATATTTGGTATACTATATGGAATATTGATAGCATGAAAATTAGTATATAGTATAAAACTCGTCAGTGAGACGCAGGCGGACACAGACACAACAATCGCATTTAGATTATCATTATCGACATCACATTACAAAAGCAAGTTGAATTTTATATATTTAAGTGGAGAACGAATAAAATTAGTCACAACAGATATTATCGGTACATATTGTATATTGCCTTAGTAAAAGTCATAGTCAAAATATTATTATGTCTCATGTATAATTCATTAAGTCATAACGACACAATTGCATAGAGCTCCAAAGATTGGATTCTCTGTCTCACCCCAAACTCCTAACCTTTTTCAAGTTACAATTACAATTTTCTAGTCGAAAACATTGGTTTGTTTTGACTTGTCGTACACTTCTGCTTTTCTCAGCTCTGCTATTTTGTGTTACATATGGCTCTGTTTGGATATAGTTATATAGTTATTACTTTATGACAGCGACAATGATAAAACAGATTACACTTTTTTTCACGTCTCACCCACTCAGTTATGAATTCATGAGTATGAGCATTAAGTGATTTAACAACTTAGCTTAGAGGAGAAATGTGAATTGATTGCAATAATATTTATTACTTAATTGTGCTTTAATGCTGAGGTGACTCGAGTTAGCTGTTAGTATTATTTAGTAAGATCTTTTGACTTGCTAATGTAACATTGGTAGATTAAGTGGACTATATAGTTTCCATTTTATTGCCTTACTTCGTCAGAGTTATGGCAGACTGGTTATTACCTACATAATTTTGATTGACATTACCTTTCGTATAATATTACAGGATGAACATTTTCAAGCCCAAGATTATGGTATTAGTAAGTAGATTATTGAGTTTCAGATTTGTAGCCCTTTAAGTACCAGTAAAGTACAATATGGTGGTGTTATTGATGTTCAGCATAACAGGACGACTAAAGGGGTGAGAATGTTAATTACCTATGAGTTTGCAAACTCATAGGTAATCCTACATTGTAATACTAAATAGTACACATAAAGTGAGTATTTTACGATTAACATGTAAATAGATTGGAATTTTTACTAGACTTATGTTTGAACATTTGTGTATTGCTGTTGTGATATTTTTCAGAGTACCATACCAATGTAAATATAATTGAAGTATGAAGTAATATAACCGTATTTTGTTTGTAGTGTTACGTATAAGGAGTTGGACCTTGTTGGTGAGTCTTTGTCTGCGTCTACGTCTGACTGTCTATAGTGTGGCATTGTAAATAAATATATTATCATAGAGTTCAAACCTGTATAGGCGAATGCAGACCTACACACGGCTGACGTGTGCTCTTCTCTGCCTACCTGCTTTATTCATCAACTTAACTAATTGTGAGAAATGCCTTTGTTAAGTAAACTTATGCGTATACAAATTTATGTACATGTGTATTAAGATTTTAACAGGTAAAAATTGAGTTGCAGGCATATAATATGCATGCACCTATTAACTAATCGTAAGTAAAGAGAAAGCTTATGTTATTGTACGTCTGTAAATATATTCCCGTATGCCAGAATGAAAAAGCACAGTTTTGTTTCTTTTCGGTTGAAGAGCAACAGAAGTGAGTTTTGTTTAAGAATTCTGCAGTAACTACCCGGCCGGATTCGATTAGGTGAGGATAGACATAATAATTTCAGTTTAGGAGCGGGCAAAAAAGGTCGCTTCAAAATTTCGGGTCGGAAGGGTGAGAAACTTTGGATGAATAATTGAAGATCATGAAGCTCACTGATGAAATTCAAGTGTCCTCTGAGACAGTCGAAAGAGGAGAAGTGCTCGGCAAAAATCCGCTGCAGAAAAATTGAGGAGTCCGTGCAAATTTCACCCGAGGGAATCAAGCCCAGACTCAATTTTATTATATTTTTCAATTTGCTCTTCTCCTTCTGCCATCCCATCATGTCTTTTCTTTCCTTCGCTTATCCTTTTCTTATCATACAAATAGTACATACTTACTATGTATGTAACACTATATCCTTCATGGGATTCCTGACTCACTCAGTGGCTCTAGTCTACATACATAAACATAGAAGCCAGCAAGGTTGTCTTCCTGTGGCTCTTCTATATGTATTTACATTTGCATACTTACTTAAATATACAGATGGGTATGTTTTGTACGCTACCTTATGTGTACTCTTCTGTCCTGAATTCTATATAGTGTATAACTTAACTGTACACTCCAATCCTGAACTAGAATCTGACATATCAAGGAAAAGCCAAGTGACTTGCTACTAACAGAACATAAGCAGCAAAATACCGTTAGTCTTTACTCGTTCTTTCTTCAGTGCATCCTTTTCACTGATTTCATTCTACACTTCCCAACAATGCAAACTCTCATGCCTTTACCTAGTAGTTAACTTTTTTATTTCTCGCTTACTACTAACCCCTTCTTTTATATAAATATGTACAAATATTGTGCCTGTTATAGTAAATACTATATATACCACACCAACTACAGAAGTTGTGGTACGTACAGATACATAGAATGTATTCATTCACTTTACCTACAACTACAATATTCCACTATTTTATATCTGTTTGTGCTATGACATTCATGTAAAGCTTAAACTATTACACAATACTATGAGTGTGCTCAAGCTCAAACTCAAACTAAATCCTACTTTAGTACACAATAAGTAAGACCGTCCTTTCACGATATCATAAGCCATACTCTAGCCTTGTGTCTACTGACAGTACTCTAGATATCAACCCTAAACAGCTTTGTTCTCATTTTATATCTCGTATAAAGTGTTGCAGATTCGAAGACTATATGTAATATGTAACTAAATAGAGAGTGCTATGTGGAACACAGGATCTACTTACTTACTTGGTATATAGGTACAGGCTGCCATACATATTCAATTTTACGTGTACATGCATATATGCTGGTAGTTATGATGTACTCTAAACTTTTTCAGTCTTGAGATTCACTTATGAGTTTTATGAAATGACGCTCAGTTCCTCGTCAGCTCTTCACTTTTTCTCGTAAATTTTTATTGCTAGACTCTACTTTCATTTCATATCACTACCTTTTTCATCTCATCATTTTCTTCATTCTACTACGCACACAGGCAGAAGGGGTATCTAATTCAACTTCAATTTGCTTCACTTTGTTTTTTTCATTCGTGATTTTGTAACTCATCATCTTCTTTTATGTGCTCACTTTCAAACTAACAATATATGAATCATTTCACTACTACAACACATAATGAATAAGCAAGAGTTATTTATTATGTTCCATTCCATGATGCAATCTTTACCGGATGATTGGATAAGTAGAAGTAGACGTCTACTTAATATGTACAGCATAAAGTACTATATTGCAGTAAAATATTTAATGAATATTGTAATTCGTATTATCTGCAAAAATATTAATTCCATTTTATTGTAAGCGTACTTTGTGTATATTTTTTATTCAACTGAATATTTATACGTATGGTATGTGTAGTGTAATTGTGCAATGTACAAACATGTAAATACATATAATATGTGAATGTACATACTCAGGTTAGAAGTTCATTGTAGCGTATCCCTTTCCTTGTTTGAGTATAAAACTATCTTAACATGTCCATTCGGCTAGGATGTTTACTGTAACTAGTAATGCTAAATACTTAAACATCGATCGAGACACTAACTATTTATACAATATTAAATCGACTAAAGGAAGTCACAATTATTAAAATTGTTGATCTATTAAATTAAATACATATGTATGAGTATTGTGATTACCTACAGCTATACATATTCTCTACATTTTCCTATCTAAAGTTGCATAATAATTTGTTAACTTGTGCTCAATCAGTCCTCACCGTCTAAATCATATTCTAATGACAGTTTAGTATATCAATAACTTTTTGCTAAATGCATGCTAATAATTCCTTGCTTGTTTATGCTCATCATCCCAATTAGGTTAAAGTCCGCGTGTGTGCCCTTATTTAATTGTAAACATACTTGTAAGGTAAGATAAGACCATATTTATTGCCCAAATGAAGCCAAAACTTTAAGACTTCTATCTTTGCATTGCAGTAGTAGAATTCAATAGAATATGACACAACAAAAGACTTAACAACACAGAATTACAGTTACCCCCTGACGTTTCGGCCCGTGCTTAGCAACTTACCACTAGCAATACTCAAGCCTGTTCGATAGAAGCGTAACCAATGTGCGTAGTAAAAACGAAGAGCCACAACCAAAATTGTGTATAAACTCTTGTACACAAGAGAAGGAAGTACTTATTTTAGCTACTGTAGTGATATTTAATGTACAATAACACATAAGACCTAAAAATCTATGCAGTTATAGGTTATTCAAAATGTAGTAATATTGTATTGTAGTTCCTTTACTTCTTAATGCTCTATACAGCCTAAATTAATACAAAGGTAAAAGCATAAACGTTGACATCCTCCGTATCTTCAAGTAAGAATTCGAGGGCTACTTTGAAGACTATATGCACCTTTACATATTTATGGAGACTATACATACCTAGATAACAAATATTATTACATTACTTTTTATATATCTAAATAGTAGTAAGTATTATTTCAGAGACAGTAAATGACTTTGAATGGGAAACGAAGCTGAAAATCCATTCTTAAGCAGCAAAATAAAAAGAGCAAAGTCTATAAGTGCACCTGTGGCTAAGTAGAAACCAAACCGTAATCTCTTATTCAACCATGCATTGATTGGTACGGTAACAACTACTAACTAAGTTCGTCTTAGGAAGGAAGGTATTATATCTAACATAAGACATTATCACTTTCTATGAAATAACGTAAATGAACTTTACAATTATAAAATGAACAAAAATATATTATGGCTTGCATCCATTTGTTGTTAGTCATTGGTAAGAATAAATACAGTATTATCAAAGTGAAAATGCCCCATCGGTAAAGCATGGACCAAATAAATGATGAACTTTCAATGCAAACAGCGTAGAATGTAGGGAAATGTGTAATATTGCCGCAACAAACCATGGAACAGTCGCAACTCTACTATCCGTAGACTATTGAAAAACAAATGCAACCACAATAAAAAATTTCATTTTTGGGAAGATTTTTCCAGTTTAATCACAGCCGACCGTTGATCATTTGCACAGAAGGCTTCAGTGAACATAATACAGTATTATCAAAGTGGTGGTGCCCCATTGGTAAAGCATGATCCAAACAAATGATTCATACAATGAACTTTTATTGTAAACAGCGCAGAATACATGGAAATGTGCAATATTGCCGCAACAAACCATGGAACAGTCGCTCGCAACTCTACTATCCGTAGACTATTGGAAAATAAATGCAACCAAAATAAATAATTTCATTTTTGACGACATTTTTCCAGTTTAATCACTGCCGACCGTTGATCTTTTGCACAGAAGGCTTCAGTGAACATAATACAGTATAAATTAAGTAGATAACAATAGTAGAAAGTCTAAGGGAAAGAGTAGAAGCCTTTTTAATCCAGTTAAAGATGACGATGACACCGAAAGAGAACAGGAAGAATATGAGAGCCAAAATCTTTACACAAGTAGGAAAATTCCAGATTCTTCTGACGAGGATGGCTATGAAAGTACGGCAGTGAGGCGTGATACCAAATTAAGAAATTGCATTCTGCTGTTAACACTGATTACGGTATTCCTCTCCATACTTTATATTGTATCATTCTAAAATATTATGTACTAAAGCAACTTACTTAATTAAGCTTAAGTTGCACGTTAGAGGATGCATGTGTGCTTTAGTTATCACTACATGTAAAGTAAGTAAAGTGTAAGCAATAGAATTCACGAGATGACTGTGACTAATAATATAATAAAATCCAGAGACTAAGAAGAAATAAAATGTTAATTTCAGTTACACTTATTGTATGCGCTTATAATTTGGTCAATATTTTTATATTTGTACTATGTATACCAGTGGGGTCTTATATAAATAACTATGTATCGTCAGTGGATAATTTAACAAGCACGAGAAGGATACTATTGTGTCCACATCTATTTATTGTAGGTAGAAGGTACTTTTACAATCGCTTCTTGTGCATACACATACTCTTAATTTACTTACGTCAATTAAATATAAGGACTAAAGAAACAAATGCCATTCGTCGGTCCATAAGTACCTATATGCATTTATTCACAATTTATTAATGTGTTAGCCTTTGCCTTCGTTGACAAGGAGGAGAAACACAAAAGCCTTAGTACATAATACTTATCCCTCCTACTAATTCCTTACTTATTCCTCTTCAAAAAACGCAATCAGTCAGTATGACTACATCTTCGTATAAATATAAATACCGTCATTTATATGAAATATGTATACACTAGAAAATAAGCATATTATGTACTACGCTACGCCTATATATAACCAAATCACCATCCCCCATAATGGGTGTTAAAGTAATAACGCAACGGTACCGTAATAAATGAGGTATATCGTGTTGCTTAGAAAAGTATATAATAACATGTCAAATCAACACTATTATTGTAACTTCCTAAGGCAGAGTAAGGTCTAGTGTTGTGCTTAGTTATATATGTACATCACACCATGAAGCATTCTGTATAAGTTATTAGTATTACGGAACTTGGTATGGACTGGTTGGGCTTTGGTCACAATCAAGCCTCTTAATATCCTCCGTCATATTTAGCTGGACTTTCATAATATTTGTATATGCGTAGAAATATTTTATTTACTTCCGATATACTAAATACTTAGTATTAGTAAACTACTATTTATAGTGTTTGTACATTTACGCACTGCAGCAAGAACTATAAAATGTGTCTACAGATATAGTAGTCAGAATTGGCTCTTACATTTCTTATTGTGTGTTGGCATTACCCAGTTTGACCCAACTTGTGTTCGATTTAGACGGTTTTAATGGTTCTTCTGTTGCATAGTTAGGAGATGTGTTGTGGTCTGTTGTGGGTCTCCTCTTCCGATTCTTTTCTACTGCCCAGCCAGTTAGTTGCTTCATTTTACGATTATTGCACGGCAATTCTTGCCACATATTTATTATTTGCCCTAGAAATCCTCCTTTTATTGTCTCCTCTTCTCTACTGTTACATTCATTGTTAATATAGATGCCTTAGTGGATGCACAAGCTTACTGCAGTAAACTCGTATTGTCCTTAGAGATCGTAAACACATGCATACATGTACATAGCATAAATTTATTAAATACACATTATTCGCTTAACACCGTTTCTGTGTCCTCTTTCTTTCTCAATTGGGAGGAAGTCTGATGTCTGTTGCTTTTCATATCACATTTCTACGTAGAAAGAACCTATTGACAAATAACTACTATGTATCACTAGCAGGAGAGCAGATAAATGCTAACTACTATATGTAATCAAAACCAACATAAGTGCATAATTAATAATTACTTAGTATTGCTAGGAAAATATTTGCAATTTAGAAGGTTGGGCACAAATTGGATAAAGAACTAGCAGGAGTATTTTGTATTCAATTGTACAATAGCAGATTTTTAAATGACACCTAAGGTGGGTAACGGTTCTTTGTGATATCCAGGGCCTTCTGCAAAAATGTTGGGACCGCTTTGACAGCTATGAATTGTATAATAACAATAATAATACCAACTTATAACTCAATAACAATTAGGCCAGCTTCAACATTAACCTAAATTTCAATTTCACTTAAAACACATTCTAATAGTTCATACTTCGAGTACTTATTAGTAGTAGCTATACAATACTGTTACCCAAAAGTTACAGTGGAAGTGCAGCAATATCTGAAGGACATTTTATTATTGCGTGTAATTCTAGTACATGTTAAACGTGTAAAACCCACAATATAAGTACACAACAGTAAACTGCCTAAAGTAGCTGTCCTAAACTGGTATATGCGTTAATAATATGATTATTTGTGAAATACAACGTTAAGTTAAATCTGGAGACTAGAGAGTAGGTTAATAGTAGAAACGGTTGTGTAATATTATGACTTCCAAAAGAAAACTGTCCATTTTAAGGTTTAAGGTCACATTTGCTTTAAGGTCACTTTTGTAACTTCTATGTAATAGCATTACATCTTCGATGTCCCCGTCCCCAAAATTTCCCTAAATTGGGCTAATGCATCAAATATATCTGTGCGATACAATCATACAACAGTATTCTGACTACTCTTAGAAGTCAAACTTTTACTTTTATTATCGCTGTCATCATGGTCATCTCTTTTACAACTCTATTCTGATGAATCATTGTAAAAAATATTACTAGGGTACACTATATAGATAACTAGGCCATTTCTTTTTAAAGTGGGCAATGAGCAATGAATGAAATGATTTCTCTAGAAATGATTTAATAATAATCTTTACAATACGGTACTGAAAACGGTCTGCTACTATCACCACCGTATTCTAGTGACCTAATATAAATGAAATAACATTTTGGGGACATATCCTCACTACTTACATGCCTTAACCATAACCCAATACTAGTAAAACTTGGTCAACATGAAAAGTAGTGCTGTTAAACTACTTTTTAACAATCGGTTCATAATCGGTCTTCTCTTGAATTGCATTACAAGTAAATACGTTTTAGAAATTTGTTTCCTGGAAAACACAAACCGAACCTGAATTGCCTTAAAGCATAAAAAATACATTTCAACAACAATATTTATGTAATACGTAGCTGTAACTGTAACCCATTGTATTTGGCTGGAATTTACTCATTAAGCTGCTGAAGAAATGTCCCAAGTTTCCAGTGAATTTATATAGGGGCTATGCCCATCGGTTTTCGGATATTTTAATGCAATTCAGAGAAATCCGTTTCAAGAGGACACAGTTGTTAGCATTCAATCAAAGCCAAATAGCCCAACCCAATGTAGCTTAGACAATCGACAATTGAAAGAATAATTTAAACAACCTCCTTCTGTCATTGTAAATTGTAAGTAATATCAATCTCATCATGACATCGACATCAGCTGCTCAATTTTCAGTTCGGTATAGTACACGTTAATGTTACTCGATATGGAACAGAACAGATATTAGGTAAGTTCCTAACCTGCCTAGTTTCCTTCATAATGTGTATTATATTACAATCGCCGGATATCGCACATAAGTAAACTATCAATTAATTCAATGAAATGCAAACTAAATTGTTGGGCTTGCTTTTCTCTATACTCACCTCACTTGACATGGAGTAGGATAGAGTCAATGAGTTGCTTACACCAAATCCAAGCCACTTGGGATTAAAATAAATAAAATCGCTCCCTGCGGGTAACCAACTAAAACCGAACTATAGAAACATGAAAACAAATCCGCCTGCTCATTCAGTGCCCTGTCCGTAGTTATTTAACTCATTCTCCAATTCCTTCTATCCCATCATCCCTTCATCTCACTCAAAAGTACAAACATAATGTATTCTTTATACTACATGTGTTCCAAGTTTCATTTTCAATTCAACAAGCATCAGACAGAGAACTGAAGCTTAAGTACATAGTATGTATTGTGTTATTGTAACGTAACAATAATACCAAAGCAGAAAATAAATTCAATTCAATTCAAGGGGTGAATTCGATTACAACTATATAGCTCTCTTACTTACTAACATAATATATGGTAAATATAGATACTACATATACTAGATAATATTATGTATATAGTAGGAAGCCTCAACTGATAATATCCTCACATTACAATCAGTTCCAGCGTAATTGCAACAGAATGGAAACGGGAAGAGATCAATTAGCTTTTGAACAATTGTATGGTAACTGGTAAATTGGAAGGGAACAAAGCGGATAATCGGGGAGAATCCGAGTAATCCGGATAGGGCAAGGGTCGCCTTTAAACTTGTCGCCAACAAAAGTAAAGCACATTTTAAATGGACGGTGATAAATGACAGGCAGGAACGGGTATCTCTACAAGGCGACTTTTTACGTACATACAGACAGAGTACATCTCCTACTATATCTGTATATCTACGTGGTTCATGCACATAGAGCGAGCCTGAACGTAGTCTTTATATTATTTCACGCTAAATAACAGTAGTCTAAGCGATAGGCACACATTATACATAAATACACAAAGTGTAAGTAATGGAAATGTTTATGGGCGTAGTGAGGAAGTATGAGGATGCTGTATTTTATCGTATATGCGATTTAGGAGGGTAAATTGCCAGAACACATGTCACGATGTCTATTATTCACTGCTTTATGTGTACTTACGTATAATACTTACTATACTTATAGTGTATAAAATAGGTATCATGGTTTGCTTACGTGCATTACTATTAGTGCTACTACTAGACCAACATAATACTAGAAGTCAGTTTAACTTATTTCACTTCACACCTCTGTTATCTACTTTTTGTTTTCTTTCTTCTTTACTTATTCCCTATTTATTATGAATAGGCACTTCGTGTGCTTTGCACATATTTACTGCTTATGTTTTGCAGTTAGCCATCACAGAGGAGCTAGTGTATTCCTTTATGCATGCAAACTACAGGCATGTCATGTACAATTACTCTCATTTACTATTCCATTCCTCTTCAGCATCACATTACATTTCGAGGGTGACATATTATAGAGATAGCTAAACTTAGATGTCACATTAGCCTAGATTGATCGTATCTTCATGCAGATTTATTTGGTGATCCAAATGACAACCCTGATTCCTTTCTGCATTCTGCAAGGAAATCAACACTTTTTATGGAAGTACTTTTACAGTAGTAGGAACATGCGTCTTCGTAACTTTGTTTTGAGAAGTGAATGCGTAAGCCATCAAAGACGTTTTTCATTATTATTGTAACTGCTATTTTATCTGATGCCCGTACTAGTAACAGCCAACTACTTAACTAACATTTTTTGTTTATTCGCAATCACACTAGCTTAAAATATTATATCAGAGTACTATTTATTTGACGAGAGTTTTGTATATACGGATGCACATGAGAAATCGTATATATATAAGACCTCTTTACTGTTAAGTAACTGCATTGCACTGCACTGCATGACCACTGCAGTTTTTATCAAATTATTATCAAGGAGTTTCTGCATATTCGCTTATCCAGTGTTTTTAACCAATAATGCATGTGTGCATCTAGAACATTTAATGTCAATGACCATTAATTTCCTATTAATATAAGTTAGGATACAAACAGCATTGTCATTGTCGTTGTATCAAGTGACCAAAAAAGACCGACTGGCGGACGCCGTAGGTAGTCTAATGTAAATGTTTACAGTTCAAGTCAATGTTCTTGTAATGTATATGCAGTGCTTACAGTAAATAGCACTAGAACTTCTGGTGTGTGGAGTGAGACCGCTGGCAACGAGTGTATCAATATCATAGGGAAAGAGAGAAAACGAAAGTCTGAAAGTCATTTTAGATTTAGTGAGACTAACTTGAATGAATCGGCAATAGACAAAAAGGTTCGGGTTAATAGACGAAACAAATGAAATAAGCGCTTATACTCATTGCACAAAGGACCGAATAATAATTCCATAGACAAAACGGACGCTGTGGTCTGAATGTACTCAACTAAAGTTAAATATTTAGCATTTTCTTAATATTCGGGGTCTTTGTGATTTATATTAGTAAGTAGATGTGACATTTATATTATATACGTACCTAGATTTTACGAGACTGATTGATTATTAAGTAGGCATAACCAATAACGTATAAATATTACATAGTAGCTGTAAACAAAAGTGCCTATATTCACATAAGTGATATAATTAGGGACAAAATGACTTACAAAATTCCCTTCCTTAATACATAAGGCATTGACTTGCTCGCGGAGATTCATATCACACAGTAATAAGAGCAATAATATCCTTTGAGGGTAATAATGCAGCTCATTCATCCATGAAACTATGTACTTTCTTGTGTCGTCTGCACTACGTACACTAGGTTGGGTACACTCACTCTAACTACTAATAGCATGTAGGAAATACATGTAGAGTGGGTACCTTAACAAACATTTATCACACATACTGATAGTGGTGGTAGAGTAAGGAGACATCAGAAATTGTCTTGTCTGTCTGGACACAGGACAACGACCACTCTACTCACACCGGAGCCGAAAAACGAAAGAGAGTGGTGAAAATTAACCGGAGGAGGAAATTAGTAATGCACTGACCTAAAAGACACTCAGTCGTCCCTTTATAATAATATGGCAGAAAGAAGACTGAATTAGAGAAGCTTCATTATTAGTACAGAGGATTCGGCTAGACGCAGAAGGACAACATCCGAAACAACTCGTGGCTTGTGGAGTTGGGATGGCGCCCTTTCCTTTTCGATCTCAATTGTTTTGACTTGCCCTTAGCTTTTTAAGTGAGAGACATGACCTCCAGCTAGCTATTATGCACTTGATATGGATGTGGCACCTTCCCTTCCTTATCACTATTACATATCTGTGCCATCCCGACTTAAATCCTACAAATATATTATGCATTATGCAAGTACATACATAAAAGATCATTAGTTAGTGCTACGAAACTATCTTTATCCTATACAGCACAAAATAATATAATAAAGACTACAAATGTCCATTTTCATCCAATCTGCCTAAAGATACACAAGTACATAAGTAGTATCTTTTCCGTAAATAGGTATATACGTACATACAAAAATGCTTAATATGTAGGATGGGAATTTTGTTTAAATTGTATGTATTTATGTATAGTAAGTGGAATGTGAAGTCAATGGAAAATAATACACAGTTCACTTATCTTCATTCAAAAATGTATCCAGAAGTAAAATTTAGTGCACTACTTAGTTTAGGTAATGAATGGTAAGGCGTTTGTTTTTTACATTGCTTAAGAATACATAGAAATGTCCATTAGAAACAAGGGCTACCATGCTCCCTTTATTTACAATTTGAATGAATGTGTCAAATTCTGAATGCATTCATGAGTCTAAGACTTAAGCCTTTACTAAAAGTACTCATTCAGCCAGTATCACATGATAAATACGTACTTATTAATAGTAGACAGAAGAAACTGAGTGCATCTATCCCGGAAAATCATTATGTCCGGAGCCAAATCATTTCCGTTGTTTACAGTTCCATGAAACTGCATTTTAGGTACTCTAAGTGTGCATGTAAACAAACGAAAGAAAATGAAGGTTTTTGAAGAAATTGATTAACTGTAGCTGTTTAAGCCTTAAATACTAGCATTCCTAAGATTGTACAATTGACAATACATATTATTTAGCCCATAGCAAATTTAAGACTTTATGAATATGACCTAAAGATTGTCATTTAGGTAACACTTTATGCATTCAGCTTATATGATCATGAGAAGTCCAGCAAAAAGTTCAATCTAGTCTATGAATTTAGGTTAAAAATTAAAATATTTTTTAAAAACTGCAAGAACTTGAGCAAAAACAGTGCTTCTTATTCATTCATTCATCATCACAGAGTAGTAATGTTCATTCATAAAACTAATATCAAGTGGGAAAAATAATGGGAGTCATAATTTTTCTCTAAGTGAACCCATCACTGGGTGGCGATATTCACTTGACGACATGAAACAGCCGTCTGGATATTTTTTTGTGTCCGCTCTCTCCTAGCACATTCCCATAATATTATACTACATATACTCAAGCTTTTACGTAACACTTATATAAAATATAAACTTCCGAAGTAAAAAATGCAAGACGATAGGAAAGAAACTCGGAGACAGGATTTTACAAATACAAAGCTACAATCCTTCTTTACACTTACACATGAGATACTTAAAATACATACACATGAGTAAGTAAGGCACATTTAAATCCGTAAGTATGTTTAATGAATAACGGTCTCGACTCTTGAGTCTTGAGAATGTGAACTAATCTTACATAGTTTAGTGTTCAGATTCTATTTACACTCAGCGTCTGTGCTCATTGACACTAATGTTATGTAAGCTCTCTTCTCCACTAGTCTGTGCACTTCCACTAGTCGCATTATAATTTGTTTTGATGGCTTTTCCACTTTTAAAAACTAATAAGTGCGAATCATTCTTTAATGGTGTGTCTGATGGAAAAATGTATAAGTGCTCTACGGTTTATTGTGGCTGCTTAATTGCAAACATTACTGATGTTATGTCTTGGCCGTGTCATCCGCTAATATATTGCTCTTGATTATTTTCACATGAGTATGTAAAACTGAAGGAAAAGGCGAAAGTTCAGCCAGGGTTCTCACACATATCCTTTTACCATTAGCTTATACTTATGTAGAAAACAGACAGAGCACATTTAATTAATCCAACTATCAACAAACGACTATAGAACAATATTAGGAACATACATATGTTATATACTAAGAGTTTCATGTTCTTACATATATGTAGGTAATAGGTATGTATAATTATATTTGTACGCTGCCATGTGGTTCGACGCACTCTTTTTGCACTCATTTTGCAAAGAAGCAAATGAATGTGCTATGCTGTTTAGTAGCTAAAGTAATGGTAAGAGTCTCTCGGTTTAAGTGAGTGTGATGTGATGCCGTCATTATTGAAACGATTACATTATAATAGAGATAAAGTGGTAATGGCACATAATGTAATGTCAGCACCAGCACCCGTTCCTTGCCAAAAATTGCCTTCATCTCAGCAACCATCCATGTGTGAACAAACATTCACTAATAATGGATATGCTAATGGATGCGGCAAAAACTAGAATTGTTTGTGTCCTTACGTAATACAAAACACTCAGCGCTACACACACTTTTATAAATACTTACCTATCTACTGTTTTATTTTTGTTTTGTAAAGATTGGCATTACTGTAAACGCAAACCTAGCTTCAATGATACAACTAAATACACAGCACATGTTTACAAGGAGTATTCATCTCTTAACATATTTAGTTATCCTTACATAAGTTCATTAATTTAGAGTTCACTGTAACATAATTCCTAGTGTACTTTGTAGATCTACAATATCTATATTCCTCACAGAAATGGATATAAATGATATATACCATTTATATTACTAATACTCCTTAATTTAAGTACATCTAATACTTATCATTCAGATTTAAATTAATTATCGTAGTAAATTATTATTTCTTCTATATGGTACAGATTTGCTAGAAATATGACTACTTAAATGAGAGACGATACGATGAAACCATAACATACCATCACCATATTTTATTTGTACGTATAATACTTATTTATCACAAGATTGCCCTTCCCGCTACTGTTATACTTTACATTTTATAAATTAATTCTTTGTGTTGCATCTGAAAAATAAAACAGAGAAGATTTGTACAATCCAATTAATAGAATTGAATCATCGCATCGTCTCATATATTAATACAAATATATAAAACCAATAAAGACGCTAGAAGGAATCTTCTGAACTTTATTAGCTGTTAGTGCTCACATGGCTAGTAATGGTTACGTAATACGTAATGGTCTCTCTAATTCAGTATAATAGTCAAGTAATGGGCTTGTAATTTAACGAAGGAAACAGTTAATGAAAAACAGAGACGCTATTGCCTATTCCAAAGAAAGGGGAGATAAAGAGACAGTATGTCTTTATAATACACCTTTATATATGTAATGGTACAGTTGAACATTCCCATTCCCTTTTGATTACATGTACATAGTATGAGGTTATATTGCAGCTTATTATATCTTCAATGGAGGTATAATGTTGTAGAAATTGCTAAAGCAAACATAGGAAAAGTAAGCGTTTCTATCCACAACTACAATGTGTAACAATGTGTAATTCCCTTTACACAAACTAGAACAATACATTTGGCTATCTATATTGCCTACTTAATACACAATGTTTGCACGGAATTAGTGGCACCTTTATGTTTGAAGGTACATGGATGCAGGAGGATAATGTTGTTACGACCATAAAGCTCAGTAATTGGGACTTAGGATGTGTAATATTGAGTTGTGTCTACGTGGCTACCACTAATGCCCATAAGTAAAGGTTAATACTACTTAACTTATCTTAACTCCATTCCAGTAGTTTAACTCCCCATCCAGTTACTATTACTAGCGACTACATCCACATGCTATGTAGGACTATAAAAGATAGGGGTGTTATTCATTCATAGAGAATAATATCTGTGTACACTAACAGACACGCACGTAAATAGCTAACAATAAAGGAACTCAGAGAACCGACGGACGATATTGTAGCTGCATCCTGAAATATACTAGCAGTCTCAGTTGATTGTCTTTCTATTTAGAAGAAAGAGTACAGGGGTATACGGAACAGGAAAGCAGAGATAGGGATGAGCCTTGATTTACGATAATGGTCAACCTCAACTCACCAAAGTCGGTGTTTCTATTTAAGCTGTGTGAGTAAACTACAGCTAAAACTCAGCTAAGTGGTGGTTTTCTCTAATGCTTGATTTTGGTTTCCCAGCCAAATAAACAGGAGCAAATTAAAGTCTGGAACAATTATAATATTTCACACTAGCCATTAGATTAAATGACACCGAAACCAGAATTACTCCTCTCTTAATCTCTTCCTGTACACTTTCATCGTTTCAGCCTCCAACCGCAACTAATCAGACCTTATAATATCAGTAATATAATAAATACAGATCCAACGCAATCCTTCGTGGACACGTACATGTTGGTAATCGATACAAACACATGATATATGGAAAAATCATCTAAAGTTAGCGATTTACCTCCTTATAGTCACTTTATTTAACTTTACAATTAATAAATGCACCATCAACTACCGATATGCATACATAACTATAATTTGGTAGTTTAATTCTCGTATCTAATGTTTGTAGAGGTCCTAATTTTTGCTTATGTATTTTTATTGCAATTATATTGCGATAATATTACACTCTTAATTTGAGGATGTATTAATTTGTTACTTATGGTTATACTATATATGTACATATGTACTATGTACTATGTAGTAAATCAGGTATGGATATGGATTATAAGTAAAGTAGTAAATTGCCTGTACGATAATGATCATTTATCACACCAAAAGTTATTGTTAAAGTGTAGAATTTACTACTGTGTTACTCCGTTTTGACTGGCATTATTCCTTTTCCTTGCTTCATAGCTGCAAATCTATTTAGCTGTAGGATGAAGGAAAGAGCTTTGTGAGGTATGTGCAAATAAAACGGGAAGATAGAGATGAACGGATGTTTCATATAGCTTAGCAGGGAGATGATAACGTAGTAGAAAGAGAGAACGACTGGAGCTTGAGCTGGATGGAAGAGAGCTTAGTGTAGCTTTAGTTTATACGAACGTAAGAAAGGATTTACTACTATGCGTGTGCTAATATAGGAGAATAATATGTGCTCCGCTTCTGTAGATTTTGTGGTGGTGTTAGGTTAGGTGAGTAGGGAAGGAATGTAATGCAAGTACAGAGCTGAGTTGGTAAGAATAAAGTCTATGTAAGCTAAAGCCAACACTGATGTATGTGCAGACTGGAATTGAGACAGTGAGGAGAGTTAGAGAAGTCCAGAAAGGGATAAAGAGGATAGCGGATGTCATGTAGTCTGGAAAAAATTATCTGTCGAGATGCATTTTATTCGGGGAAATATTGCTGTAATTTATCTCATAAAGTGCTATTACGAGATCCAATTCCATTGGAGCTGGAGATGGAGCATCAATTTTCGTCTGGGGCCAATCCTAGTCCGCCTTCCATTATCCTTCCCTTCCCAAGACACATTTTCAGCTCTGAATCTCCTCGTATACTCTTCATCCTCTCCGGAGAACCGAAACAGAGTACAGCCACACCAAACCAAGTCAAGTGAACAAACAACACTTTTACTCCCCTTCCTTTCCTGCTCTCTTTCCGTCCTCAATCCCTTCCTTCCTCTTCCTTCTCACTCAGTTAGTCTTCTCTAACTCAATATAAGGCTGCATATATATATTCTTTATATAACAATACCTCCTACACATATTTGTATCTCCCTTTTCACTCACTACTACTAATTTTTCTATTTATTACTGGATGTCCTACATCATACATTAAATTATCAGTAGTACATGTAAAAAGATTTTTTATGCAACATTGTGCTAGAGCTGGACTTTCTTTTACACTTCCTCATCTATAGGTATGCATATGCATTACTGAAATGTAAAAAAAATCCATTGAGTCTAATTGTGATAAAATAATTACGTGCCCGTTGTAGCAAAATTTCGGATGAACTTAAGTATGTGACTAAATAAGGGGTACCACGCTTAACCAGTGCAGCACTGTAGAATGCTATAGATTTACATTGATTAGGTTAACGTACTAAAGCCTAAATAGCCAGGTAATTTTACAGGATACCTCAATATTGTACAAATACTACTTATTAATTTTCGTTACTACAATTTCCTTTATCAGATATAAGTTGATATGATGAGCCATAATCTTGAGTGCAGTAAGTAGGTACTTACTCTGAAAATGTAAGACCACATATATTGATAATCAATCAATCAAGAGTTTACAACCTGGCTGACAATGAATAAGTAGTTAGGTATGTCGGGCAAAATTGAACTTTTGTAACTATTATAGTGGTGTATGATATAGGTTAACTCACGCCCAGTGTAGAAAAGAACGCAAACTCGTCCTTTCGGTTACTATTTGGTCAAATGGATGGAAATGCAACGAAGGAAGTTTCTGTGCTGATGCGAGAATGAACCGAAGTGAGAAATCGACGTGAACTGGAATAAGAGAAAATGGAAGAATGGAATAAAACACAAAGTCAGTTAAAAGGATACATAGCTTCTGTTGATAGTCATATAAATAGGAATGCATATAAAACTACGAAACACGTTGTATTCGTGTAATTGTTGTTTTACTTTTAGTATAAGGTGGACTGAGCTGAACGTAAGTAACCCAAACGATCGGTCGGAACACAAAAAAACCAAAGAAAGCTAAAAGGATTATGTGCTCTTGATGTTCTTTTCTTTCCGTGTTCTTTGCCTTGCCGCTTGCCTGCCATGCATTCCTTCAGAGTCATTTCACACCGCACTATAGAGAACCAAACCCATCAATGCATATCTTCTTCCATTTTTTACAAGTCAACTCAATTTCAGTCAACGAAGCAACCATGAAAGGAAGAGGCAATGTAAAGTCATTTTATTTCGTGAAAGTAACAAAGTATAATAATAATGAATGACAGATTTTAAGGAACATTGTCCAGTCTTCTTTTGTAAGAAACAACTTTGAATATTATAATTAAAAAGACTGCATACAATTTATTTAGAACGATATGTATGTACTATTCTCATTTCAAGTGTATAGAAACTCAATCTAACCTGGTACGTATTTGCAGCTAACGACAGATAAACAGTAGATGTAAATGCTGATAAGTATCATTTTCCAGTGTGAAAATCATATTCATAAATATAAGCTTTGGTAATTAATCAGCAAATGTATTAGTAAATGTAATCCATATTAAAATATTCAGTAGATATTGTTTGCATTTATATAGCACCCTAGTAAATATTTAGATATTTAACAAGTAGTGATACTTGTATATCCCTTTCCTACTGCTAATATTCCCTTTTATTACACGTTTTAAATAAGTAAAGTAGAGACAATCTCAATATAGGATTGGGACTTAAGTTGTTATCAATTAAGGTAAAAAGATGTTTGTTCAGCGATGTGGTGTATGGAAAGGCAATACTATGAAAGATACAAATATAAATCTATTTAATGGTTAATAATAGTAGTAAAATGTAGCCTTTTAGTTTTACACTCATACCAGAACGAAGTTCTATTCATTACACATGCTTTTAGTATTTTAGTTTACACTTTAGAGTGAAATGTGCCTTGTGTTGTTGTAAGTTGTATTATGTATCTCGAAGGGACTCGTACATATTTGGGTTGGTTAGAAATGTGAATGTGACATTTTTGTACAGGTGCAAGGTACGGCAAGTGTTCCTTCCTTCTGTCGAGTTGAAGCTAAAGGGGAACAAAAAGGCAGCCGCTATTTTCTTTTGTGTTTCCGTGTAGTTGATATGTTTGTTGTCCCTTGTAGTTACATATTTAGTTTGTGTTTTGTTGTACATACATTCTTATACGTGTCGTGTTGTATACTTGTTTTCGGTACACTCTCTGTACTCACTTCACTTCACTTCACTTCAAACGCCCTTGTTAATTTTGACGCTAAAAGGAAAGCAATCCATACACACACACAACACTAAATTACCTAGGCCTGCCACGCCACACCGAAATGTTTGCTCTTGATTTGACAGTTTGAAGTCGGCTCAGTATAAGCAAACTACGTTTTAATTCGATTAGGAGTAAATAAGCAGGAGAAGAATGCAGCCCCGTTTAGATACGCTTACTTGCTTACATGCCCATTATACGTACTTATTGTTTAACTAGCATCCCTTTCCTTTTACAATACACATTTTATTATTGCTTACTTACCTGCCCGTTTCTTTTCATTGGTTCACTAATCTGCAAAAACTGTTTAGGTAGGTAAGGTACGCTCTATACTGTGTTCCAAGAAAGTGATATGTTATCCTCTTAAAGGTAAAGTACCTTAGTTAGTATAATTAAGATTTGGTTAGCCTCAATGTCTGTTCACACAATACTATTTTGTCTGTTATACGCATTCCAAGTTTTGATATCTAATTGACTACAGCTAAATAAATGTGTTTGACTTAATCAAGAATGCTTTTAACCAATTTAAGTTACAATAATAAGTACATCTGATTATTTCTATAAGTATAAATTGCATATTACTTCTAAATTGGGTACATTCAATATGTAAAAGGATAAGTAAGTAAATAATCAATCACACATACCTAGGCTATTATGAGCGTATTGTGTATTAAAAGAGAAAAGGTAGGAATGTTGCTACTTAATTATAACTGGTAGTGTGATGTGTGTACTAATACCATTCTACGTAAGTACAAACTAAAAGATTTACTATATTAGTAAGGCTTAAGTACTCAATCCTTACCCTTTTCAGCTTTACAACTAAAGTCGAGTTTTTAAAGACCAAAGTTTTTTAAGAGTTGTAATAAGGTTACCTACCACTTTTCGTAGGGTAAAAATATTATTTAGTGGAATATTATAAGTATTTGCTACAAATGACATTCGAATGGAATCCTTGCGTTATATACGAATAAGCTGTACACATTATATGGACATATTTATTCCATTAGGTACATTTCCTTCATGTTATACCTAAAACATTGCGTTGCAAATAATGCACAGAATAAGATACATGTTTAGTTAGGAAGGAGATAAAAGAAAAGGAGTTTGCCTGTATTGAGGAACAGTAGTAGTATATGCAAAGTAAAGAAATGAGACAAGGAAATAAATGGAAATGGGGGGATCATGTGTTGCATTACTTGGCTTCATCTAGATCTCGCCGGGGAGAATAATTTGGAAGCTCATCCGAATTCCATTCTAGTCTCTTGTCCGTTCGTTTCGGTTGATGCAGATAAATGGCTTGTTATGTTATCTAACTTTCTCTCAGAAACATCCACTCATATCCTTTGATAGTGTACTGTGTTGTACTGTACGTATATGTTTAGTATTTAATATAAGATTCTCTAATAGAGCTTGAAGCATTGATACACTTACTGGCATATTAGCTCTTCTTAAGGTCTATTACTCTTGTAGCATGAATTGTTTCGATTGTATAAGTAGATTGTATTTTCTGACTCGATAATAAACTCAACGAAAACCAAACTGCATAACTAAAAGGAGATTACCACACAACACAAGAGCAGACTTGTATGTTTCTATCTCTTTTTGTATTCAGGGTGCTTATGCATTTGTATTATCACTATTACTTTCGTATACAAAATTGTATATGCTTCGGTTCTAAGTATCTATTTATGCACTCTATGTTGCGTTATGCGCTAGAGCAAAACGAATCTATCCAATTCACAAAAGTAAAGCGAAACTTGGAGAATTATTCACCAAAATGTTCCTAACAGCTCTCAGACAGATAGAATACATAATATTAGAATGGTAAACAGTAGACATTTATTTTCTAGGGAATTGCTATTCCATGCAAATCAGGGAAACAACAGCAAATACTTGAATACGATCTACTGATGAGAAAATACTCCACGGTCTAAATCGCTCCTTTCACAAATGGAATCATATTATGAGAAAATTGGATCGAGAACAAAAACATGCACAATGTGATGACATCAGATTAACTGGACAATTGGACATGCCATGTTCAGGTTCCCTAATTTTTGTCTGTACCATAGCAGAATAACTAACCATAGCAAAATTCTATACTGTTGATATGTTATACATTTTGTTCTGATTTACACATAGCTAACATTAGATTCAAATATGTCTTCTAGGATAAAACTATAGTACAAAAGGCATGTACCAAGTTTTGAGATATTAATTATCCTTTTTGTGATCAGGTTGCCATAATTTTGGGGAGTTGTTACGGAAGTTTACTTACCATACCATGCCATATAATAATAGATATGTAGCTACGAAATAAAGTGACCATTAAGTTTGCAATACCGAAGTATTTAAAAGCATTAATCTAGTATAAAGTGTAAGCAACATTAAAAATTTCTTGCTTGGACGGTTTTTTGCATGCACTTTTCATATTATGTAAAATAGCTAATTTGGAGAGTTTGGACAGTTTGGAGCTGTTTCTAGACTTACCATTTTACCATGTTTTATCTCCTTTATGTTTTGGCCTTTTCTCATTCTATGTAGAAAAAGTGTTTTAGCCTTTTTCGATATATAGGCCGCGATTTATTATATTATAATCCAGATAAGTTATATTTATCAACATTTTCACATTCGTGAATATTATGTAATAATATTTTTTAGTACAATCCTGTACCGTATGTGCTAAGTAGGCAGTTGCTTCAAATCTATGAATTGACAGCAAGCTCCTTACCATAAGTATAGGTGCAATAATTTAGTGTAATAAAATTGGAATCTCCAATATAATATTACAAAGAAAGAGGGCTGCATCTGACATCTGCATAAAGATGTTTGCATAATATAAAATGTGTGTGTATAATGTACTACTAAAATAAACCCACATTATTGGTAGGTATGTATACTGTACTAAAGAAAACTCCGAAAATTGCCATAAACCTCAAGATGATAAAATATGATTATAGAGAAGAGGATGAGTACATAGTGGCCTTGGGTATGTATAGTAAGCAGTAGGACCCACCCGGGTAGCTTAGTAAAGCTGTGTAGGAAGAGAGCCAACCAACCAACCACTCAGCGAAGGAACTCAATAAGATTAGCTATACGACTAATAAGACTGCCAACCGTAGCTTATTGTTAGACTATGATGGAAACTTATCACAATGATTTCAGATGGAGACTCGATCATAATATTGAAGTACTAGAACTCTCTCCTCTTCTTCTCCTTCATCTCTTGTCAGTCCGAGTTATATTTACTATCCCGTTGTTATCCAAGCTAACACTAAGAATAAGTAGATGTACAATGTACAGCCGAGCCAAGTTGTCCAGGCCAGCAGGCCAAGAAGGATTTTGTAGAGAAACGGGAGGATGAAGATGATATTATGAACATTACATGGACGTCAGCTTGAGGATCGTTTAGAGAAGAGGCAGCAAGGCAATGCAGGGAAGGAAGGAGAGAGAATGTAAACCTCCATCTTATTAAATGCCACTTTGTATTATCTTCCTTTTATTACTCAATCCTCATCTACTATCCGATTCATCTCGTCTTTATTGCTTTCCCTAGTCTCCACTGCTCTGACTTGCTTAGCCATTACTTTCATGATATTGTATTACATTATAATGTTCTCAGTCAGTTCAGTCAGTTGATTCCAGTGAGGGACTCTTCTTTTATCTAACTACGAATATTGACTATGTTTGTACTATGCATTATGTATGTAAGACCAGGGCAGAATGCAGACGAGTACGAGATTTCTGGTTAGCTACTGACTTAACTTTATTGTGGATTTTATATATCATGGCTTAAGAGTTTCCTTTATTGGACATTGTATTATTAATTGTAGGCTATATAAAGCTGTTGTTGTAATCCGGACCTATGAACATGCTATTAGGTACATGTCATATAATCCCCAATGCCTATCTTAATTATATTGTCCTAATGGAATCCTTATTTTATTTCCTTCGGCCATCATGTTAAGTTACATTAGATTACGTTATATGCTCTAATTCACTCTATTATATACAAAAAACATCTCTTGTATGTTGTTTTCCAACCTCCGCTATGGTCTTCACTGGGTAGTCCCCTGTTCATAGAGCATAACCCTTCTGCTAAAATGAATTTAGATTAAAACTATAGCAAAATGCTCTTATTTCACTCTGTACCGTATGCAAGGACAAAGGATGAAGGAAATATTTTAAAATGTATCATGAAAAAAATAAGACTGAACTGTGCACTTTGCATGTAATGTTTTATAACTGTATTCGTTTTTATTGAGACAATTCTAATTGTAGTTTTCATTTTAACATTTAACTCGTTTTGGTTTCGTGCTCTGTGTACTCCAGAGGCTTTGCTTCACACTATACACAAACACACCAATCACACATAGATTAATCCTACCACACTTTATAGAATACAGACATTATTATTAT
Organism: Tomocerus mixtus; assembly: GCA_034694165.1. NCBI lineage: Eukaryota > Metazoa > Arthropoda > Collembola > Entomobryomorpha > Tomoceridae > Tomocerus > Tomocerus mixtus. The sequence goes on from JAQFYC010000230.1 coordinate 35,117, forward strand.
TAAATAATATCCTATATTAAGTATTTACATTTTTACAGGGTTACTTAATTACTACCTATACAAATACATTCATTTATCAGATTTACCTACGCTACAAGTACATACACACAAGCGCTATATCATTAATAGTAATTAGTACATTCTAAAATTATAATACATAGATTGACTTTACTGTAACATCTTATTGGTATTTCGGCACGTGGAAGAATTCACGAATATAACTATTTAAGTAGGTAGGTATGTACAGATAGTTTTGCTTACATAATATTATGTATCAACATATGTATTGAACACCAACTCATTGTAGGTATAAATGATTACTGAAAGATGCAACTATTTGTAGCTTATGTGCTAGCTAAAGTGTATGCACTTTATATTCATACGTTTTGGCAAGGTCTGTTTTAAATAAGATTCTCAAACATGGTAAAAGTAGACTTGGTTTACTTGGTCAAGCTTAATTAATGGTAATTAAGGATAATGATAATAAACTCTATATTAGGGGCGCAAACAAGTATAACAAGCATGTGACTACGTACTGGTCATGTTACTCGTAATACTTTTAATAATATCTAAACGGCAAGTCTTTAGAATACTGAAAATAGGAATTAAAAATGGCTTACATTTTCTGAGTGTCTACCTGGACGTGGTCGCATACTAGAACCTAAGAAGTAATACTAATAAATTCTTTTTAAGCTAAGGATAAAAGTGTATAAGAAAAGTGAGTACTAAAAGTAAAATAAGTAAGACAACATTTGAATAGAATAAGGGATAAGCCTCTTGTGTTTACAATATAGTTTTACAGGTAAGTATAACATCGATAATTATAAGACATGTCAATAGTTACACAATAGAAATACATTTAAGTAGCTATGTATATGTACTTAGGTACATATACCTAATTAAATTAGCTTATGTTAGGATATCCTTAGGAGGAAAAGGAATTAGCTAGACCTTACTGCTCTCTTTATACGGCTGGAACAATGCGGGGGTGGAGTTCACCGTTGTGGTTGGGGTTGTTGTGGTGGGTGACGGTGACGCGCTCTTGATACTGTTCATGCTGCTGTTATGCGCACTGCCTCCACTATGGTTGTGATTATTGTTAGAGCTACCGGGTGAATGAGAATGAATGTGGTGCTGATGATTGGAATGGGGGATTCCATCGACACCGATGCATTGATGACACGCAGAGGCATTATCACTAGTATTTGACGAAGTTGACGCAGGAGAAGTTGAAGTCATCGGGATGGGGATTGAGATCCGGGAATTAGAGTTTGGCAAATCTTCTGGAGACCCCATGGAGCCGTTGAGACCTAATGGACTGCCTGCTGAATTCCCTAATCCAGGCATATTAGGTGACCGAAGGTAAGGAAATTGGAGAGATGGCGGAGGTCGGGCTCCCGCCGGACCCAGCGGTGAGTAATGAGTGGAATGTGATGGAGAATGGTAACCTCGCATAGGCCCCGGGCCGGGAGATTGATGTTGGTGGGGGTAAGAGGCCCTAGCTTGTGGCAAGTTGGCTGCGGCCGCCGCCGCGGCTGCTGCAGCTGCTGGATGTGGGTAGTACGCTTGGTACAGAGACGCTGCTGGAGAATACGGGTAGTTGCTTGCTGAGGCTGCTGCAGCGTGAAGAATGTAGGCTGCGAGCGCTGGATCGGCATACGGCCAAGCAAGAGCCAGTCTTTGACGTTTATCTTTCATTCTGCGATTTTGGAACCAAACCTGGAAAAATGAAAAATTGTTTACGTTAATAAAATTCTATTAGAGTGTGAACACTACAGAGATCACTTATGTCGTGTCAAATATTTGTAATTGGACAAGCAGCTATATAAATAAAACGTAAGCAGATATTTGTGAAAAGTTTAAGTAATACTTACAATGTATTTACACAATCGGTTGAAAGTTTTTAATTTAACCGAAGAGTAAGTGTGATAAGAGAAAGAGAGTAGACAAGGTTGTAGAAGGTAGCTAAGCAAAAGATAGATAAGTGCATGGGCATAGAAAAAAAGGGTTTCATTTCGGTAAAAAGTGTTCACAGATAGAACTACTACTAATAGACATAAATACGTAATGTCATTTCTAGTGTTACGTAAGAGCTATGTGGATGGATATATAAAAGAGGCTGCAGATTACAACACATAAGAAATAGTTGCTTAGATATTAGATAGGTATGTAATGTACACTGTAGAATGTGCTTATAGTATGTGAAAGGCTTGCAGTTGCAGAGCGAGGGATAGGAACAAGAGAATGGAAAGTGAAGCCCAGCTGCTAATTAAATTTTAACGTGTTTTTTCGCCCCTTATGTAGAATTCCACCGAGATTTTAGCAGCTCAATTATCGAGCGATGATAAGGCGAGAAGTGAGCAACTCTTCTTCACCATTAAGGCTCGAATTCAGTCTGCCAACAGGCATTTCCCTTGCCCAGCCGAGATTTTGTTTTACTGACTACTTTAGTTTGGTTCGTTTTATGAGGACCTTTTAACACCATTACCAACACTTTATGGTGTATATGGCAAAGCATTAGCTCAACTTCTTTTCATCTTCTTATAACATCTCCTCCTCCAGTTTTCCTTCCTTCCTCCTTCATTTAACTTGACTCACTCACTCAGTCAACTCAGCTCATCTTCATCCCTGCCTAGTCCAACTGCACTATACAAAACTACTCTCATCTCAGCAATAACTTTTACTTACATCTTCTTTTCATCTCTTTACCTATTTTCATAAGATACCTTCCTAATAGAGTTACATACCAAAAGCTAAGCAAAGTGTAATTTCTTAGTACGGCTTCCTCCAGTATTAATCTACCTATACAATACATTTTATATTCTATTTAAGTAGACGATTCTTAGAGAAACATCTTATATAACCTTCCCTTCTATCATATTCCTATTAAGGCCTAACTATGTATCTACTACAGTTTTATTAAAGTCAGAGCACTTACTGTATATAGCCGGAGTACAATGGTGTCTGCAGCCGTGTACTTACAAAGGAAATATTATTATGCTCTCACATGACTTCACTAACTAATTCTAACTTACTTAGCCAACATTGTAGACAAGTACAAGTGCAGGAGGTAAGTAAAAGTAAGTAGCAAAGTAGTATTACAACATTATGCAGCTAACTTCTTATGTTTTGGAAGAACTACCTCGCTATAAGAGCAATGTACTAACTTTGTACATTCCTTGCAAAGCCTTGATGAAAATTTTAATACTTTGTAATTATGTTTGCTTAGCGAGACCATCATCTCCCGTTATTATCCCCTATTATGAACGCTGTGTTAAAGCTAAGTTGCTCATATCATATTTAATATTTTAATATGTGACCAAATTAGCAACATTGCTTCTCATAATGATATAACAAAGCGTAGCTAATCTAGCTTTGAATTTGGCTCAGGTTACTTACATTACTTTTCACCTCAGAAGTGTTACTAGACGGGTAATAACATTCTTGAAAGAAATTGGGAATATAATGCCCTTTAGCTAAAAACAGCTCCCTTCTACGACGTTCCTTGTGATGTGCCTCTGTGCAAGAGCATTAATTCACTCTTTACACAATGTACATTGTGTCTTAATTATTTAATGGCTGTACTGAGATGAGAGAGCTGATGTAATAAAACTTCTACAAAACTACCAGACTTTTAGTGGACGTTACATGATTCACTTTAAGCAGTTCGTACATACAAGGTACTGGGCGCTATAACTTACGAATGCAGTGAATTGCATGTATTTTAGTATTAGTAAAAACGAACCAGGTACAGGTAAGAATAAGCTTGAAAAAATAGACTTTCATGCATACTATACCAATGACATAGTGAGAACGAGGAATTAACAGAAAAATGTCGAAAATATACACAGGTATAAAAATGATAGTAAATATTTACCTTAATTGTGGATTCGGGTAAATTAAGTTGCGCAGCTAATTCGCACCTCCGAGGTCGAGAAACGTAGTTTTCCTTAAAAAATTCCTTTTCCAATCTTCCCAGTTGTTCTCTTGTGAAAGCTGTTCGATAGCGTCTTATGCCTTCGCTGTTATTTCCTGAGTTCGATTTATCGGAATCTAGAAATTCATAACAATTATTAGTTTTCTGAATGTATTGGGATTATTTATTTACAAATAAAAAAATAAATGTGCATTCTACAATATACTTTAACTAATTAACTAAGCACTAGTAGAACTTTGAGTAAAAAAGTTAAAAATTATCCCCGAAAGCCTGCAGGTAACCTTGCACTTAATCTAAATAAGGTATTAGACTCCCCACTGATTTTCCGTGAAAACATAGTAATTATTAGTGTCACTCATATACTTAGTATAAAGTAGTTAGGCAGCTTTAGTTCATGTAAGTATACTAACTACCCTAAGCAGAAGGTATCAAATACATTTCAGATCTAAAAAATAATGATTCCATTTAGTTTTGTAGCTCGTAATGCTACAAGACAAATAGTCTACCAAGCATGCAGTAATAAACACATTCTAAATTCATATTGGTCATGGCCCGTTTAATTCCTTGGGTACTATATTACCCAGTAGTTAATACTTTTTCTTGCGTGTATTATATTGTAGTAGTCTTGATGATATAATTAGTTTTTCAATAATATACATACTAACTATAAATTGCATCGTAGTTATAACTAAATGCTAAGCCGATTTGGGGTGAAGTACGTCTTACTCTTGCACCACAGCCCAACACTGAATTACATTTAGATGAGATTAAAATGCATTAACCTAAGTAAATACAAATTCTAAGCAGTAAACAAGTTTACTACGTGATTCTGGTAGGCAATGATATTACTATCATGATTGCCATAAGATTCAGATTCCAAAGCAATAAAACGTAACATGGTAAACCTTTTTGTGCAAAGTAATAACAATAACGACCTATGAGTATGATTTTTGTACGGCAGTTGCAATAAATTACATACTATTTGTAGTCGTAGCCTTTTAGGCACTCATGGCACTCCGAATTGGCTTGTTTTATACACAGTGCTTTATCTATGAAACTATCTAAATAGCTATAATACAATTTCCTCAGCAGTGATAATCATACAATTCATTTTACAAGTACAATGAACACTAGAGAACAGGGAACAATGAAACTTCAGAGCAAACACTACACTATGCCTGCGTCATTCCATAATCTATTTATTCTAGCAATCCAATGATAGAAATATATGAGGAATTTGAAGAATGAGATTTGCTATATGTGATCAATTGCATTTCATTGTTTATTGTGGAAACTAAAGCGCATTTTATTTATATTTCACTGTGTTCTTGCCTGAATTGGATGAATAGAAGGCTGTATTGCCGGAAACCCAAAGTTTTGTCAGAAGCGTGGGTGGGCCCTTTATCTGCGTTTGTGCCACTGCTGGGAGTCTTTATTGAATTTCTGGCGACCACACTACCACCACCAACGACACTAGTTCTATTGCAATATGGAGGATGAAACCAATACTAAATAGCTAATATGTATGTACTTAAATCCACGAATCCAAAGCAGATAACGAAACTGTAATATATAAAGCCTCTACAATGGCAGTATCTATTTATAGTATATACTACCCAAATGCAGTCCTATGTCAAGCTAGCTTTGAACCATCAAAACCAATTTGAGCGAGAAAAGTCAAAGCATTGTTCAGGACGAGTGAAGTTATTCTGTGATGTAAAGAGATGTATACACACAAAGGGAAATTGTAATTGTAACCACTCAACTAAGTAAGCGAAACTGGAGTAATTCTATTATTCTTGTATTGCCTATGAAAAGTGCTCAAAGCTGCATGTAATAACGGATAACTATAAAAGTTAGTCCAGCATCCGCGTAAACTGTAAACAATCCCTATAGCAAAGGTGAAATCTGATATATATATATAGAGATAGAAGGAATGTAGTGGAACCAGGCGGGCATGTGCCCTGCTCATCGTCATTCCAAATCACCATGATCTTGATTTGGCCTGCTACTCCTACTTAAGAAGGAAAGACACGGGATGACAATCGATTCGATTCGAGGTGAAGCTCTTAAGCAACCTCGTCTATTGTGACAACTAGTTGACATTTATACGATGCTCACCTGAACGGAACACAATAACATGTAAACTATTTACTGATACCACAATTTGATTTAACATCAACATCTAGTAACTACATATAATCTGCGATAAAGCTTGAAAGGTTTAGAATACTCGTTCGTACGTATGCAAACAATACCAAGACTTTTCCATACACACTCTATTGTATCATGTCAGAGATTCGACTTGCCTCCTCCTATCACTCAACTCATTTAAAGCTTAACTTAAACTTAACGCAATTACTATAATCTAATTCCTTTCTAATCAGTTCATTGAATTGTGAAATTCTTTTGGAGTTTGAATTTTCTACAGCATTAGTTTCTAATCAAAATCAGCTCTCCTTTAAAAAGCTAAAAACGCAGTTTGTTTTTCTTTGTTATACTGTATAGTATTAGTCTAATTTGGACTCATAATTTCTTAAATTAAGATTTTACTACCACAATACTTTGTTCATTCAACAGTAGTTTCATTCATGGAATTCCATGCATACAACACAAATGTTTCTTTCGGGATCCGGATTTAATATTCTTATCTTACCCATCTACTTAGAATTTCATTGTTATTAGATTATTAGTAGCTTAAAATTGAGCTACTTGCATTTTGTGGATTAAAATACAATAGTGAAACAATTCATTCATTAGATATTCCATTTGGGGAATATTTATATAACATACTACATAAGTATTAACAATGTAAATAGTAAGTAGATATATATAGGTATTTGCTAAATACTTTGTATTCTAATCGGATTGATTACTGAATGAAGGTCTAGTTTTCTGTGTTATATCATTAGATGTATTCAAATACTACATACCTACGTAATGTACACAATAATACCTACGTAAATAATGTTTCATCCTGTTTTACTATACACATATTCCCATTGAGTTTGGTTGAGTTTAGTTAAAGTTCTAATTTTATGTTTTCCTGGTCACGCTACATAAGTAGTGAATGTACACAATAATAGTATTATGTATTTTAGTTATAAAGTCAATTCATTTCGTTTAAGTTCCTTCATGTCTGGGGGCAGCTGAAAATATTTTTAGAGAGGCTTTACCATTCTAAGTCCATAATGCCAGTTAGCCTAAGGTAGGACAAGGATTTAAGATGAAACAAAGTGATAGAAATGTGAAAAACATTTTTGAACTGACTTTTATAGTAAAATTAAGGTACTTACTGTTTGAACTGACCTGACAATGAAGGAAATTATTAGTACTTTGAATGTATCGTGGGGTGTTACCAGTAATCTCTTTGTCCTTTCTATGATATCCCTTTGCATGTTTTTAAACGAAGCGACCTCTCTTCACTATCATATCCTCCGTTCTGCCTGGACGCATTCGTAATGATTTACGATGGGGATTACTTTACAAAATGCCTACTTCTATCTATCTCTACTCAAACATTTATTATAGAATAATAACTACAACCCTTTACCTATTGTCAGTAAGTTACATTTATGTATAAACATAACGTTGCCTTCGGTATACAAATACAACGCTTTATTATCTACCCTGCTAACAATATTTGTAGGTATATAATATTGTTATACTCAAAATATGGACGGACAGGAGTGAGTGAGTAGTACATATACATATAAGTATATAGTTCAGCATCTAATTGTCATTATCAACCTCACCCTTCCAAACAGCAGGCAATGGTAATAAACTTTAGCCAAGCTTTTAAGGAAGAAGCTAATTGAACTTAATTAAATTATTATTATTCTCCGGGTGACCTGACCCAATTTGAAGAGAATTTTAGCGTACTACATTATATGTACCGTACCTATGCAGATCGCAATACCGTAGGCAGTGTATGAGCTATATAAATGTTCTATAGAATCCATGTTGCATGTAATGAACCTTAACTTCTATAAACTCCGAAGGATACAACTAAATAACTACTTACTTAATATGCAGCTAATATTTATCTAAGTTTTAAATGACAAAAACTTACACAGCTTAATTGAACACAGTGAGAAGTGCCTTAAAGTATAGAGTTGACACTTAATAATCTGGATGTTTAAATTAGTACTAACTAATCACAACCTAGCCCAGTACAGCTAAAAGTAAAATAAAACGTAAATATTACCTTTATCAGAATTTCTATGATCATCCTTGTCACGATTTCGTCCGGATCCTTTAAGGGAGTCAGGAGAAAGTAAAGAATTCATTGGTGGAGTTTGTGGTGGACTCTGATCTGGCCCAATTGGTGGAGAAATTGAAGACGCTTTCATGTTAATCGCTGAGAAGTTAGGCATTCCTGGATGTCCCATGTGAGAATGATGATGGGGATGATGAGGATGTGCCATGTGAGGATGATGATGGTGGTGATGGCCAGGAGCCATCATATCACCCCTTGGTCTTAAGATATCTTGAATTCTTAGTAATCCGTTTGCACACATAGTATTTACATTAAGTTCACTTGTTGGGTCGTTTGCACCTACCAACTGCTGCCTTGTTGGTTGCATTTTATGAACTAAATTCATTTATGATTAACAGAGAATCTAAAGTAGAGTTTGGCTAGCTCACAAGTTGTCACACTTTAGCCTGCACTTTAGTAATCCTGTGTAATTTCCCTTTGTATAGTTAAAATTTGCACACAGATTTGTAATTAATACAAACAAAAGCAAGTATAGGTTATATGTACGAGTTGATTGTGTCTGGATACTTAAAAGACAAATCCGTGAACTTTTACAATGAAATTGTATTAAATCTTCGTTCTTTGAGATTCTGGAATGAAATCTTTGTATACTTAATTGACTTATCAGGTTAAGTACTTAAGTATTGGTTAGGAGCAGTTCAGAACTGGAACCCTTCGTCGAGGACCTCAGTTTGCTAAGTGATAGTAGAAGGCTCTTTCGTGTCAATAAAGTGGCTGAGTGATCTGAAGTCAATGTGTAGTGTGTAAGGTATGTATAGTAGGAGGTAGAGATTCATGTATTGAGGTACCTAGTAAGTGAAACAGAGACGGAGGGACAGGGCAACCGAGCTAACGTAAGTTAACTCAACCAAAAGGCTCCGAGCAAAGAAAGCATAGAGAATTGTTGTTTTGGTTGTTGTAGTACATATTGCACTGAAAAGTAACTGTAACATAATGTAGTAACATACCTAGCAGCAGCGGTTGCATACCCAAGACATGGATACTATGTACTGTAAGTGAGGGAATAAAAGGAAGGTACTTGTTTAAGGCAGAGAATATCAGTAGTAGTGGTGTGGTGGTTATGGGTTAGGCCAAAGAGAGAGAAGAGGAAAGAGAAGGCGGGTCTTCCCTCTAAATGATAGCCCTCACAGGCCAATCATCAGCCCAAGCAACTCATTTATTTTTTCGATCAGCGAAAAATCATGTGCCATTACTATGCGTCGACCGAAGACGAACCGAAACGATACGATGATTCTCTCAGTTAAACTCAACTTTCTTTACTTTTTTATCATCTTGTCCATTCACTACCTATGCAATGCATATAGTACACATGTATATGTATAGTATATTGATACTTATGTAATCGCACGTATTCAAATGTGTTATTGACACTATTTTTCTAACATTGGGTTTAGATGTACCTTAATGTAATCTTTAACGCTTTACATTAATTACATATTGTTCACATTGCACTTAAAAACTACATACTGGCTATTCATGGATTTCATTATGAATTTTAGGTAAAAGGTTCATTTTATACTAAAACTGCCAGGCTTCATTTCACTTATTTTGCTATGCGTAGTGTGATGTAACACTAAAAATATACAATTAGTTATACCTAAGACATGGTAATGTGCAGTCTTTTGCCAAAACCAAATTAACGAGATTTACCTCTATTGTAATAGTTGTAGTACATTGTCATAGTACATACTATTTGTCATCCAAATATATTATAAGTTATAAGTGATGTAAAATATAATGTTCATTCCTTAGTATTATGCTGCCAGCCAATGCAATCTTAATAACCACATACCTTTAGGTAGTTGATATGATTTTACATTACGTATAGTTAATTTTGATATCCTTGAGCATTTTAATGCGTGTACTGCTAGACTCTATAGGTACAAATACATAGTTATAAAATGATATAAAAAGTTTTTATCAAATCGCAGAAAATGATATAAAATTACTTAAAATTACAATACAAAATGCAACAACGATAGCCTTTAAAGGAAGTCTAGATAATTTACCCATTATTGTGTCTCAACGGTAATGCAGAAAGTCAGAACTTTTTACTTGATTTGTGTATGACCCGAATGGGTTTACAATTTACATTTCTTTACAGTTATGTATTTCAATACCACGTGCACAATACATAATAGTGAGCATTGTATTTTTCTTTCTAGAAGCATAACTTTTGGAATAACCGATAATTAGATATACTCAGGGTGATCAGTTAAGTGCAACCATTCAATAGAACCCATTGGTTAGGTAAAATATTTGAGATTATCGATATTTTGTCTGGTTCATCTTGACTTTTGTGTCCTAAAAGTATTTTGTTTATCCGCCTATCTTTAACTTCCATTTATGACAACATCCAACAGCACTTACGATTAGTACACTACTTACGTAGGTTGTCCTTTTTGGATAATTATTATATGGTATTATTACCAATCCTACTAGGCGTTTATTACTCTATTTACTTTGTTGTAGGCCCTATCCATCCGGATCATAAAGGCAGCACAAATATATGTTAAAATATTTTCATTTTATTACATAGTACCTAATTGCCATTATTTCTCTATTCTACTGCATTATGCACTCAACTTAACTGTTGCAGGATATTGGTAGGTCTCTAGTCTCTATTACCTATAAAGAAGGCATGTTAATATCCAAATTTGTGAGGACACTAATCCTCTAGTATTCAACAACTGCCCATACTTATAATTGCAATCCAATATCAGTTTTCGTATTACTTACGCCATTCAGACCAATACAAATATTAAGTTATAGCTATACATTATCTACAATAATTTGTGTGTTAAAATTATCTAATGAAGGTATAGAGAGATTGATAAAAGTACAAATAACAAAGATTGATTGAGCAGAGAATTCATCTTAAAGAAACAAAAACAATGCACTACTTATATCAATATATATACATACAGTAAAACAATATAGGGTTTTCTAAGATAAATACTTGGTAGAAATAAATTCTTTAGATACATGTTTGTGATGAACACAAAGACCACAGAGCGTAATGTAGGTGATATACAGATAAATAGGTACTTAAGCTGTATTATGATATAGATACCTGCATTGGTTTAGGTACCTATGTTGCTCTAAGAGTAATAATAATCTGACCATCACTATCTAGTGCTTGTGCGACTTGACTTGACTAGTCAGACAGAACAAAAGGTCCCACTGACCATAAATGACCATTTATGGTACCTAGCACGGCAATGCAATGCTTTGGTTTATGTGTTATTGCATAGCATTCCAGCTCGTGCACTCAATCTGGTAAACGACAATCAACTAGCAGAGATTCACTCAGATAACACAAAGACAGAGCTGTACAACTCAAATCACTTGCCTCTAATCTGTCACAAGTTCCTCAACATAAACAATTTAATGTTTAGTACAATTGGCGGACTGGCAATGTGGAATGCTATAAACCGTGTTCTGGAATACTTACGGTATAGCACTTATACCTATGACATGACATGACATGACAAAACTAAACTTTATAGGAAAATGAAGATCGAGAGCCCCTTACTTATAACATAAACTTTACTTACGTTGGAGTCATTATTGAGATAATGTTATTACATATATTGTATCCTATAAGTCGTGGTTACAAGAAAACTACTGTTAAGTTAAGATGTATAATAAATCGTATTTACTGTGATATGGAAGGGGAAGTAGGAAAGCTTAGCTAATGTTAAATCTTATATTATGGTCTATAATATTCGTTAATCTTCCTAACTCGAGAGTTGCAGACTGTTAGTTTCTTATTTCAATTTTGTATAATGCCATCAAAATAAAAGGATAATCCGAACCCAAAACAGTTGTCAATTGGTGTAGCGTTGTTATATAAAGAATAAAATATGATAAATGCCTATAGCTATGGAAAGCATATCTACGTGGTCGGATTGAAGGTACTTCTACTCGCATACTACTTAAGCGTTAACTGGGGCACAATTTTGATTGTATAGGTCCTTTATTGGACTACTTTTATATAAACATATTGTATTTGTACCTTAGTTTTGGTACTCGTGTTAAAATTTCAAGTGAATGTTATTTATATAGTAATATACTCACCTTGTTATAATCTTGCTAATCGCAAGTAATTATATGCCACTTTATATACTATGTTGCAGTTCATATTGAAAGTCAGTTTGTTTTAAACCGTACTAATTTAAAACAAACAAGCAATCCCCAGTATCGTTCAATACAACCTAGTCTGGTTCGAGACTTACCAGTACGGCTTAATGCAAACTATTACAGTTTAAACAGTACTGGCCAATACTTGCTGAATCGTTTCATTACTTCAGATTTAAAGTGAAATATGTGTGGCTAATGACTCGTAGTCGTAAGCATACATTTGTATGCTTAACTCAACTCATTTCATCACTGGACATAATTTTAGTTGCAAGATTCCAAGAGTGCATGCATGTTCGTTATGGCCCAATTTGTAATATTACTATGTGTACGCATTTTAAATGAATTCTAATTTTAAAGCTTAAAATGGCTAGCTAACTCGTGGCAATGCTGTAACAGCCAGAAGAGAATTTTTTTATCTCGTTAAAAATGTGATAATTAGTTGTAACATGCAATTCCCAATTTTCGTCAGTTTAGCATATTGTTTTACTATAAATATTAAAATATTATAGTAATACCTCTCTGTATTACTACCCATACTATATTATATTATTATTATACTTAGATAAATATGTATGTATATGTATGTGTAGGTTCTATTTCTAATCTACAGATCTTGTTCCCATTGTAAGTAGGTACATCAAAATTAACTCTGCATGTTATTAACATTTTTGGTTTAAGCGTTTTATTTGGTTTGAAAAAGCTTTTAATATAGCAATGCGAACAACGATAAAATAAGATCAAATTCATCCTTGTTCATGTTACCTATGCATAGTAGGTACAGTGTCGATGTTAATAACAGATCTTTGATGCATGCACGCACGTCAAAATTCCAGATGAAAGCTTTATTTTCAAAATTGTTCAGTTTTGTAGATCATTGTTCTCTTAAAAACAAGGCGTTCCGTTGAGTGCATTATTGCAATAGTGCATTGCATATATAGTATATTGACAGTACGCACAATTTACTAGAGCTATCTGTACATTTTATAAAATGTGCCTGGATTGTATGTGACAGTGTGACATGTATTTTACTACACACCGCTTCAGCGATTCCACTGTTAAAGCAAACCATTGTCACTTGGGCCTAAAACTCATTATAAATTATAACGTAGGTATATAAATCTGCAAAGCTGCAGCATGTAGGCATTGAAAAACTTCAAAATATGTAACACAGAAATGCATAATGTAATGCAAAGCAACCGAAAAATGGAATACCGTAGTTAAAAGTGGGTTAAAACGTGGTTAAAACTAGTAACGTTAAAGTAAAATATTATTAGAAAATCCATTTTCTGAGTATCACCTACTAAACATATTTGTATATAACTCAAAAATTAGTCTGTGAGCCTAGAGCCTACCAATCATAGAGATCATACAGAGAGGCAACACTAGTTTAAGAGCAATGTATTCAGTTTTTCCACACTGCGACAGGTGCAATTTATGTATACTGTAATGTACTGTAATGTATAATGTAATACGTGTAATACTGTTATATATCTATGCTACCATGTATGCTACCATCACAAAGAGCATACAAAATTCAGCTAAAACGGATATACGCAATACGTACAATATATAAACGTAATAAAAGACATTAAGATCTTTCAGTAATTCATGCTTAGGAGCTTCCATTCTTTTAAACTATCTTAGGTACTAAATTAATCTAAAGATTTGCTGTGACGTAATTTGAATACAGATATTCAAGTTGTAGAATACTAAAATTCAAGATGTCATGCTTAATTAAGTTAGTAGACCGAAGGAATTAAGCTCGTCTCAACTCTCACTAGAAATATTTCAATGCACAAATGCACAAATTAAGGTTTCGTTTACCTCTTCTAGCAAATTAGAGTGTTATAGTAAGTTAATATGGTGGAAATTCTCATTAAGTGCAGAAAAGAACTGATAGATTTATTAAGATCTGAAAGATAATTATAGTATTAGTACTACATATTTACATGGATATGATAAGATATGTACCTAGTTAAGAGTAAAGATCTAACTCCAGCAGTAGTAGCGGATGTAGTAATACGCCTACTTCCTAATGCATACGTTGCATATCCTTGAACTAAAGATTCATTATCAAGTTTACTTACATGCTAAAATTACATACCTTCATGTCATAACACACGTAACTAATAATAAATCAACTTTGTGCACTAAATGAGGTTGAACGGAACTATATTTTTCGGAAAAATAGATATTGAAAAATGTACATGCTGAGACATCATTGAGAATGAGCAATAGAAATATTTCACGTGAATTGAGTGTGAGAGAACTAACTGCAGACAGCAGAAGAGATGATCCTAGGAACCAGCAAACATCTTGGGCCGTATTATTATTAATAATAGCTCTTCAGGTATCTTCTCCAGGTATTTTAGATAAGCTAATAAGCCATCAGCTAAAGGTCGCATTGGAATAATTCAATAATAAATTTCTTTACATAGCAGTGCCATATTTATTTGCATTAAATGCATAGTAGAGTAGATTTTAGAATAGAAGCAGCGTTTATGATAAAGTGGCCTACCCTTCATTCACTTCACTAAAATGGTCAGTTGAGTTATTTGGGAGTTTAAATTAATCAGTACTCATTTAGTGACTTCTGCGTGTACAATTATTGCCAGTCCTAGGGATGATAATAATTAAATAAGTTTTACCCTACTGTCGTGCTCGTAAACTAGTACTACTGTGTTGTACTGAAAATTAAGCTCGTCTCAACTCTCACTAGAAATATGTCATTGCACAAATTAATGTTTCGTTTACCTCTTCTAGCAAATTAGAATGTTATAGTAAGTTCATATGGTAGAATTGAGGCAAAGTATTTGTTCCATTAATGAAAACGATTTTTAACAACGCATATATCAGTTTCATATAGGTAAGAAGTACGTACGTGATATTCAAATACATACCTTCGTGTAATGCACTATTCTCATCTCAAGATCTCAACTCAACATTAAATAGATATAGACAGAACCTCAGAAGCAATCCACAATGGTGACCAAATTACTTGACAATCAGCTACTACTAGTCATTACAGGCGAAATCATGCGTCTATTATGCCTATAATATCGTACCTACTATTATGTGTTGGTAATTAAAACTAAAGTAAAATATTTGTAATAGTAACATTTTAAGTGACAATGGGATGCCAGCGCTTATTTGATTGAATTGTTTAATATGGACACTTAAATAAATCATATATTTCATTGATTTTAATCTCAATAAATCAATAACAGTAACAGAAAAAGAGAGTTTCCAGTATTTAACTATATGTACAATGTGTTTTTGGTATGCAAAGAATGCGAAGACTTGATCTATGATCAAAGCCACTACTATTAATATCATCAAGTAAGTTAATATTTTTGCATCCATACAAACTACCAAAATGTAAGTAGCAAATTGTGAGTGGTGCATCTAAATGCAAATGTGTGATATACCATATAAGGTTAGAAACAAAGAAACACAACATAAATTTTACTGTTTAAAAAACAATTTATTGAGATGGAATAAAATAGTGGCTTTCGATTAATTTCGAGTGCCTTATAAACAAAAAGTATGTTACTTGACACTGAAAAATTGAAGCACTATCTTCTATCGGTTTTACCATTACCACGCTTTCCGACAAATAAATGTTTGGGTTTCATATCAAATACATGACGATCACCTTCGCCCTTCCTTGCATACTTGTTTATTCCTTTCTTGAGTGCCTTTACTCCCAACTTGGCAGCCTTCTTCTTCATCTGTTAAGCGTAAAAAATAATATTCAGTTAATACACGTAAAAGAGCAATCACATATTAATTTTAAATCTCCATAAGCGTAGTTGATACTTACAGTAATATCCTTCACCCCCATTTCGTCTCTCGGGGCTTTAGACATTGATCTTGATCTTGCCCTAGCTGTGGAGTCCGTTCGCATTCGCTTAGCACTGGAAGATCTAGCACGACTCACAGAGCGAGCAAAGTTGGTCTGAAAAAATTAGGACAATCATGTTATGACAGGTATTATTTTTAATAAAAATAGTGAATAATTATGAGTGTAAAACAATATAATAAAACTTACATTTGGATTAGAGGTATCTAAATCAACTCCCAAATCGCCCATCTTTTTCCTCAGTCCAGACAAGCTTCTTTCTCGCCTCTTAGCATTTGTATTCCTTGGCATAACAGGCTTGGTACTTGATTTTCTCATATCCTTGTCCATCTAGAATTATAAAGCAAAATTAAGTAATTTCAGTTCATCCTTAGAATCGCTGTGTGCAATGTCTATATCTATTTGTAGAATAAGGTATCAATAAATATATAAATAACATATATTATTTACAACTTGCCATCTAATCAGATAGATTGTAAAATTGTGAGCATAACCAAATTGCAATAAAAATTATTTAAATAATATAATAATATATAAATACACACCTTTATTAATTTCTTTTTTTCTCGAATCCTAGTGGCTAAGTGTCTAATTCGCCGTTCTTCTTCGTCCTCTTCTGAATCTGAATCATTGTAGTATCCAGCCTGTTCGCGTAATTCTTCTTCTTTTTCCAGCATTTCTAATTTCTATAAAATTGGCAAAATGTCACATTAATGTTTACAAAAGATGGATGCTAAGAAATTAATGCTGTGTAAACGTTTTATTGATAAATATGTAGCCATTAAACCTCCATAATATCCGGATCAACGTAGTCAGCAAC
The DNA here is from genome assembly GCA_034694165.1 of Tomocerus mixtus. Taxonomy (NCBI): domain Eukaryota; kingdom Metazoa; phylum Arthropoda; class Collembola; order Entomobryomorpha; family Tomoceridae; genus Tomocerus; species Tomocerus mixtus. Next base: position 52,158 of record JAQFYC010000230.1, read on the forward strand.
ATTATGTCCATCCCAAATTTCAGGAATCACGTCATACTTAAATTCTTCTGGCAGGTCATAATGCTTTTTCAAATCTAAGATGTAGTCATCCCCAAGTTCTTCTTCAATATGTCTTTCAAGTTTCTTCTTTTTCTTCTCACTGTCCACCTGCATTGCATGTTTCTTCAGCGTTACAGAATCTAGTGTTAGAAGCATATACTGTTTAATTTCCCAATTCCACACGGTTAAACTCATTTTCTTATGAAAATCAACTAATAAAGTACCTGGAATACAAGGAAGTCGTTGTTTGTCGTCCCTAGGCTGAGGAATAGCAACATGAAGACGATTTAGGAAATCGCTGACCTTTTTTGTTCTCATTTTAGCTTCAATACGATTGGACATTAACCTTTCGCAAGCCTATTCAATAGATTTTACAATTAATATTACAATCCCAAAAGTATGTATCATAATTTTCTAACATTGCAGAAAATGATACATACCTCATGTTTCACGCCCATAACTCCTTCTTCATTAAATGTACTCATTTCCAGAAAACAAATATTCGGATCTTTGACAATATCTTCATATACAGCTTGTTTGTGGGCTGGAAGCTCCTCCAAGCGAACAATGTCTGTTTTGTTCAGCACGAACAGCAGAGGCTTATTTGCAAATAGCGGTCGGATGTTGTTAAATAGGCTAACTTGTTCTTCCACACTATTACCGCATTGCTCTGAAGGGTCGCTAATAAATAAAACAGCAGCTCTTAAATGAGCTAATGCTGTAATTGCCTGCATTTCGATTGTGTTCCTTTCTTCTAAAGGATGATCCAAAATTCCCGGAGTATCGACAACTTGCCATCTAATCGGATAGATTGTAAAATTGTGAGCATAACCAAATTGCAATAAAAATAGTGTAATAACAAAATAATAGAAATATTACACATTTTATAACATACCTCATATACTTGTAGTCCGTGTGACCAACATATAAAGATTTTGTTGTGAAAGCGTAAGGCTGGACTTCTACGTCAGCGCGAGTGATCTACATGTGAAAATACAGATTAACATTACCGTTGAAAATTATAAATTACTGAAATAACTTTTTACTGATAAGTCCCTTAGGAATTACCTTATTCACAAAGGACGATTTTCCAACATTTGGAAAGCCGCACACCAAAAGTGTCCGGGTGTTAGGATCAATGCTGGGGAGACGAGCTAAATGTTGTCGAACTTGTTCCAAATACTGTAAACTGGATGCTTGTCTTTTCATGACCGTTGCCATCCGACCGAGGGCAGCCTTTTTAAGTTGTTTACATCTATATAATGAATCTCCATACTTCAACAGACGATTGTAGTCCTTTGAAATGCTGAAACCGAAAAGTACATTAATTAAGTAAAGTGCCTACTATTTGATTAGTATTATTAGTAAAACAACACATATCGGTCATGCCTGCATACTCGAGAATTCGTACATATTGATGGCTGATGCTCTAATGTATTGTATATTCTGGCTGATGTATTTCAAACTTACTTGTCCACTAAATGTCTTGCAGTGTTTATTTGTCCTAGTGCCAGTTTGTAATGGTCCTTATCGTAAAGAACGTTCATCAAGTCAGCATAAAATGGATGGACATCCTAAAAAATTAATAATATAATTAATGTATCCCTCTTCGTAACTTGCAGATTTTACTGACATTAATAACTACATTTGAAAGCATTATAATATTGTTATATTGTAACTTGTATTTACCTCGAGCTTTGGAAATTCTTGAATGATTTGGGAGAGCCTTTCATGAAAGTTTGACTGAGTGTATTTAACCTTTCTCATATAAAACTGCCGGATCCTTGTTATTTTGTAATGCTTGTGGACAACAGTAGGAGTTTTTCTTTGGGTTTTAGACAAAATAATGTCTATAAAATCCTGAAAATAGATACAAACAAAACATTTCATTATAGTTCCAGTACCACATCACAATTCACAATCACAATATACGGCTTTCTTTAGTTTTAAATAATATTAATTTCTTGTTGGAAAGTTGTGGAATTATCAATTTTGGTACTCATATGTAGGATATAAATAGGAACGGCGCAAACAAGATGACGATGGCAATATTAGTTTCGGTGTAAAATCACAAATTAAAATGCATATCTCTAACTAAGTCTAAATATGTTAGCTCAGTGCAAAATGAGCTACCAATAATTATCACACAGATGACAGAGTGGAAATTAGCGAGCAAATTATACGTACGTACGTAATTAAGTAGTTGCATAAACTAAAAATAATATGTAGCTTCAAAATTATTAACATTTAACCCTTCGGCATTAACTAATTATCACAGCATTAACAATCCGACAGAATTTTACTTTACGTATGCGGCATATAAAAAAAATGTGTTAAATAAGTAATTACCGTCGAAGTCGGGACTGTTGCAATCTTCTTAAAATTGTACTGTGACGACATTTTGGAGCAATGTTAATATCCTTACACAGAAAACGAAATATGGTGCTTGCCTGTGGCTATGCTATACAGCATCCAATGACCTAAAACTAAATATAAAAATAGGTTAAATTTCAACTGTTTAATATAAGTCCGTATATGCCGTACAATCGGTAACGAAACGCATAGGTATGTCATGATGATCATATTTGTTCCGATTCCGATCCGAGATTTGCATATAGGTAGATGAAAATTATACGGGTAATCAGTTCAGCAATAGATAATACTATATACAGTTAATACAAGGTTAAGGAAAAATGCAAGTAACTGATAAAAAATGCTGACAAATAAAATGGAAATAAATGACTGACTGAAATCAGTAAATCAGAGGAAAGTTTAAAGTTTATTAGTGGAAGCACAGCTGTATTGTCATTGTCCCTTAACTAACAATATTATTAAGTTTAAGTAATTAGCTTGTCAAAGGCTAAAACAGAATTTGTGGATGTTACAAATGTTACTTACGATGATGCAGCAGCAGTGACGATTGGCGATAATAAATGACGATAATAGTAATGATAATATTTAATAATATTATCAGCAGTAACAGCCGAAACAAAATTCTTGTCTAAAACAAAACGTGGTAGCTAGCAAATGACTGAGTTCCGGACAGAAAGCATGGTCCAAGTAATTTGTACCACCCGCCTAAGCGAAACTTTCAAGAATAACGTAGCTATCACCTCACAGTCTAACATTTTGTCTCATTTCTCGATATAGCGCAGCGGCAAGGCAAGCCGCCTCATAGATGTGTATGTGTATGTGTGCATCTCAGGTGCACCGCAATGCAGTCGAAATTCTCATTTGAGATTGACTAAATTTTATAATTACCTATTTTCTTTTACTAACTTAGGGCATTAAAAATATGTGGCAGAGTCTAACACGAGAGACAAGAGACAGCTCACTAAATATATAGCTTAGCCTTATGAGGGGAAGATTTTTTAGTCCATAAAATGAAAAGTTTAAGTTTCATTTTTTATTCTAATTAATTATAGTGTTTACTGCTACATGAAATCTGTATATTTGGTCAATCCAATATATTTTATGAATGATAATATGGTATGATTTATCTTTCGGTGCTGATTCCAAATTATGAGGTTGGGAAATTAGCTTCATCAGTAGTGAAACTTGCTTGCAAACCCAGTGAACCCGTGCAGACTTAAGTAGCATCTTAGTATAAGTGACATGACAGCATGTAATGCAAATCATTAGGATCACGTAATTATCAGATCATTCATTATTAACCCATTCAGATAATATCTGCATCTTGATGAAATTGAGTTTCGCATTCGCATGAGTTCGGTTAGGCATGAAGTTGCAAAAATGCGGAATATGTTGCCTAGAAAGTGGGTGTATAAAAATATGCCGTTAGAAAAGAGATGCGATGTTTGTTAGCTAATTAATTTAAATATTTATTTTAGCTAGTAGTGACCATGGGGGAAGAGCGGTGTTTTTTGTGTGCTTTTAATACTGACTTCATTTCGTGTAAACCGAACTTACCACTTGAATTGAATGAAGCGAAATTACAATTACAATTGCAACTTTGTTAGGCCTTTAATTTGACAGTAGCTTATAAATGTAATGCCTACTTATTTTCCTGTTCATGAAAATCATGGGTCTGAAGTAGGAGGACATTTTTAAGTGTACTGTACAGGGGGACTTTAACGCGATTTATATTAGGCGTGTACTACTCTCTGTATATTCGTTACATAACACGTCGCACTGCATTGTAACACAAGGTTTAAAAGGACTAGGACTAGAATATAACTAACCGTATACTATTATGATATTGTATTTCGCGTATGAAACTTTCATGTATTTACATTTTTGTCCCGTATTAAGGAGCTATTAAAGAACCTCATTTGACATTTAAACAAGTTTCACTTTTTGGGTAAGTACTAAGTAGTAACTTAGGGTTAGTGTTAGTACTGTTGTTACGTAGTACATTACATACCTAGGTATGTATTATACTGAATGCTCATATTATGTTTAAGTAATTTAAAATTGTCTACCAAAATGTTTCCAATTTTCACAAATATTTATATGCCTTTGGTGAATGCTAAATAAAAATCTAAAAAAAATATTATAAACTTAACTTGTACATACAATTATTTTATGTAGAATTATTTAAGTTAATGCCAATGCCAGGCATACGTGCAGTGCACAGAACATTTGTGTTGTCGCAGTTAAGCTTGTTGACTCTTGTGCCGATTTGACCTATTAATAATCTCGAGGTTGCTGTAATGACAAAAATTTCAAAATGTGGCCCCTTCAATAATTAGCGTATTAACAGACGTATAGACAGACAAAGACGGACATACGTTCCCAATTATGTTGTCGCATGATTTGGCTAATTAAATACGCTTGTAAAAATGAAAATTCTGCACAACTATTTTGTACCTAAGTGATATGTAATGTGCATAGTCTCAGTCTGTGTGTGCATATTAATTGTTTATTTAAGTGCATTTAACTTATGTCCCATTTAAATGGGACAGTTGCAGTTTATTTGTATGCACATATACACTGTATTAGGTTGTTACTCGATTTGTTAGTAGGCAGCGCATGCTGTGAGTCTACAGAAAAGTTGAAAAGTATCCTTTGCATGCAAAACGTGTTGGAAAATGTTAGTTTCCTTTGATTTGGAGAGCATGGGGGAAGTTTATAAAAGGTTAGAAGAAATGATGTTTGCAAATGCAATGTTTTGGGCTATACTAGCTATGCTATGGTCTATGGTATGCCTTAACATAAGTAAAGGTGATTCAGCTGGCAGGGATGCTGCTGATGCTGAGATATAGAATACATAACACAAAATACAACTAGAAACTAAACTCACTACTATTGAACTGAAGTTCAATCAGTCTTGTTCTTCGTACTCCTGACACAACAAGTGCAGTGCACAGTGTGTGTATGTGTACAGTACACCTTTATTAGGTACAAGCATTAAGCTAAAACTAAATGCCCAAACATTATTGTGGTTATATGTATACATACTTTCCTGTTTGTGCAGACTACTTTACTTACTACAGCTACGTAAACATAAATAAACGGAAAGAAAAAATACAGTTTTAGTTTAGTTTAGTCGTTAGTGAGTGTTCTGTTATGGGTGTAGTGTGTGTGAAGTTAATTTGCCCGTGTAATGTATGTCAATCCAATTCATCTATACATAGCATTTAAGGCAATTAAACTACCTAGAATTTAGAATTTGTCTAAGGATACATAATCCCTATACTATACTTAAGTTTCTGTTTAGAATTATATGAATCATTAGCTGAATTACCTAATTGAAGCAAATTCAAGTCCAGTCTAACATACACAAATTCTAAATGTCAACTTGCAAGTCAAAATAATGATTTAATTGAGACAAACATGCGTTTTTGATTTCATGTTACGTACGTAGACAATTTGAGTGAGCCAATTAAGTATATTATGTACCTATTATTTTAATTGTGTTAAGTCAAGGCTTAAGTGCACATATAGTATAACCTTGTTCGCTATATCACTATTTTGGCATTTGGATTCGACGACCCTGTTTCCCGAAGTTCAAAGTTTATGAAGTGCCCGTTGTTTGCTATGTTTAGTTAACCCTTTAATTGGTCCTACCAAAATCTTAAGCGTTGTATAGTTTTTGTCTGGTCCTGCAATATTATTAAGTGGTCAACCAGACTTAAATATTTGTTCCTGCAATCTGAGTATGTATGTGTGGATATTCAATTTATGAAGGTTTACACATCAGTTACAAATATACAAATCTAATACAGATTGTATCGTCACCACCTTCTATTAGTATTTACATTTAAGAGCACAGTCTATTAATATTTTCCTTGTATTGGCCATTATACATCAATTTATGAACTTGTATCTAACGAATGGAATATGAATTTGGCTGACAGTTAATAAATTGGAACCGTACTCTCTACATAACTTTAAATATGCTACTGATAAGATAACCTAATTTACCATTAAAGTAAATGTAGCGTGCATTCAGTGCCAAAGCCAAGTTTCACTGAAAATGAGCAACAAACAAAAATAACAGAGTAGAAGCATTAAACGCAAACGAGACCACTGTTTAATTGTGTAAAAGACAGTGGTATTTATTTTTCATTGATTGCCAAAAATTGTTTACCAATGACGATAATGACTCATGGGTAAATGTGTTAACGTGAATTGTAATTGTCGTGTCTATTCATACACTACTACTTTCTATGTTAGCAGAAATTCGTTTAATAGCACATCTTACATAGCCAATAAAACGTTTAGTTGATTTGATTGTCAGGTATACGTACACACTACACTACACACCCACACACAAAGCTCACATCACTACTGCCAGTTGCCAGTGCTAACCCTGGCCCTGTAAACTAGTGTTTTCTATTTTTGATTATTACTAACGTGCGTAATTTCGACAAGCTCATATTTTATACAAATGAATAATAGTCCTTCATACGAAATAGAAATATTAAGTAAAAGCTTCCTACATCCCTGAGGAGTAACATCAGGAAAATTTTTGACACATTGTACACACACAGTACTAGTACCATCATCATCATCACGATCCAGTTACATTAACAGTTCATCAAAATATGAAGATATACTAATTCGCAAAACCTATGGACTAGAATCTAGATGTTGAATTTGTTAATTCTCAAGCTCAATTCAACAACATGGTGAAGAATAAAAGGATTCTTCTCTTCCGATTTTTGATCGTCTTTTTCCCATGCATTGAAGGAGGTAAGCTTACATTTGGTTCACGTAATACATAATCAGTAGTTAGCGAATCATTAAATTATGTACTTAAGATTAGTTTAAAATCCTCACTACTCCACTTTAGTATTTCACTGTCTGTGTAGTACAAAAGCTATTACGCAGAATAGATTTGTATTGCTATGCCACAATTGCCTTAGCTTTTGGCAATGCTATTTAAATAGCAATTAGCTACATATACTATATTTAGAGAATATTTCCAAGACTAACGTCAAACGTAACGAGTTTTGCATTGCATTGTTGGTCTGCCATGCAGCTGGACAGATCGGTTTTGTAATAAAGAAGCTGTTATCAAAAGTACCTACTCTTCATTTCACTCTTTTTTTCAAAATTCGCCTTTATATCTAATATAGGCACTTCACTGGCCTGTTATAATAATGACATTTTCATGTGGTAAGGTTTTAACGGTGACATGACGGTTACCTCGCTGATTAATCTACGAGAGGAAGTGCAAATAAAGACGATTTCTCAAGTCCAATTAATGAATGTACATTAAGGTTGACGCTGTTTACGAAGCGAAGCCTTGTAATATTAAGGGAAGTGTGCAGGATACTGAGCACACGGCACCCATTATATTTAGGGAATGAGGAAATTAGGGTAAACGTTAATAACTTAATATAATATATTTAGTTGTGTATTTTTACTGCTTACAACGATTCTTATGTAAAGGTGACTGGGGGCTATATATAAAAGTTATTATGTAAATTGCACTGCTTAGTAACTTCAAATCATAAAGCATTGTCGATGATTATCTAATTATCAATATCAAATCATCAGCGTGTTTATGTATTTATTTCTTCTGTTAACTAGTTCTATTAATTTGCTAACGCAATAATACAATAATAAGTATATGTAGGTAGGACACATATTTCATCAATTATTTTGAGGAGACTGAAGCTTCTGGCAATTACGTCCAAGCGATAACCACCCAATTGACTGACACAACCCGGCATTTAATGTAATGAGACTGGAAAAAGTAGCCCATAAAAGGAACATTAATTAGGAATTAGGATTTAAGGTAAACTATTGCACAATGAAAATGTAGGTAAATACCTTTGTAATCTATAGGTCCAATTTCAGTAATGCTGTTACAAGTTTTCAGCACTATCGTTTAATATTTTGATCCTTTTGGTCACGGTCAAATCATTCAATAGTGGCAGCCACGAGGCTAGACGGAACATAATTTGCATACCTAAATTATTTACAGGGTTGTAAATGGAAATGTGCAATTCCGAATTCTCCATGTCATCTATTCTCTATGGATTAGCATTGGCGAAAATAAACGCAGTACTATAATATGCCTATAAACCTATGTGTCCAGACTTACAACTGTGTGTACTTGTTTACGTAGATATTTCCAGTTTGCAAATAACTTTGTAATTACACTTAGCTAATACGCTGTAACAGCAACTCCAATTTGGTTTAATTTAAACCTTAGTTTGTTTGAGCAGAATTTGTAAAATTTTGGAATTAAATAGGCATTTCTTTGCTAAATATTGTCCAAGTTTAATGAATAGGGGTGTTAAACAAAACAGTTTAAGCTTTATAAGTACTTTCAACAAATAAAACATATATATATATTATGTTACATATATATCTCTTGTCCTAGTCGAAGGAACATATAACTATGTTAGGACCACGAAGTTAAATCTGTTCGATGTGAGCTTCTGTAGCTACAGACATAGGGAGATGCAGAATGTGCTAACTGTTCACGTTACTGGATAAGTATATGCATATTTATATGTATTTATTAACAGGTCGGCAGAACCAACGTTGAGAATTTTTTGCTAGGTCATTCTACCATTTGGCATTGAATGACTGCTCGGTGCAACAATCTCTAACTCTGAAATATCTATGATAGTATGTGTATGTATTATGCACTTCTCTGAAAGTCATTTTGGCCATTGTTGACGTAGAGTGAACGATGAACAAATGAGCAAGTATACGTGACGCTAGCTGACGGAGATCAAATAAATATTACAGAAATTACAAAGTAGGTTTATACGCTCTCAAATTGGAGACTGTGGTGTACATCTTTATGCATGCGAAAATATGTGAGCATAAATGCCTCTTCATTTTTACAAAAAATGTTTGGAATGTTTGTATTGTAGTTGTACAAATGATTATTTTCTTTGGAAAATGGGATTATGGATTCGCTTGCATTTGCATTACACCTAGTTAGTAAGCTCGACTTGAATTCTGTACTCATACGCAGGTATTACAATGTTCATGTAAAACGGTCAAGTCAGGGAGGACGGTATTTGGACAAGTTAAGGCTCGCCAAATGCGAGCAGGTGTTTTGTTTCTAATGAGTTCTCATGTTACAGGAAGGATGCGTTTTTTAAGTCATTGTAATTGTGTAGCGTGACCTTCACAACGTACGTAGGATAATTCATGCAAAGAAATCTTTAATGTGTGGTCTGCCTGAAGTTTCTTTTTTAAAACAAAGTGTGTTTGATAATATACTTCTTATAGCGCAATCTACGGAATCCACATAGATACATACCAGACATACCTATTTTAAAACTGTTGGTGGAACTTCTTTTTGATTAAAACATATAACAATGATCTGGACTCTGGAATTATCAATTACTATTCAATTAGGTAGGGTATTCTCGGCATCTCGGGAATGTTTTTGTGCCCACGCATTATTACAACTAATAGAATATTTGCAAACGAGTTATTGCAATATATAAGTATGTAGCTAAAAAAATACTAACTGTATTGTAAATTCTTGTCAGCTTGTGCGTTACATGACATATGTGCTATAGCAAAAATTATTATTATTTATTTGAATAAGTGTTAGGTATTTTGGCATGCACTGTTAATATTTTGGTGGAATTCATCCTGTGTGTGTGTTGTTCACATGTACATGTCAAGGAAGGATATTGTACAGTGTCAGAAATGTATGAATAACACACAACAAATTAAATTCTGTCTTAGTGTAATTCAAACTACTTAAATGAACTCTTTAGGCACAAGTTCCTATTTATTGCACTAAAATATAGAATTGAGTTACTCACAGAATGTTGTGCTCTGCACCACTGTGGGTTTTCACTCTCTCTAAAATGAAAATGATTGGAGTCCTTCCTAGATTTGGCTTGGCATTCACTTCTGATGATGTAGATCTTGAATCTTCATTTCGTTTTCATTATTCCTGTGCTCTTCCCCCTTTGAACATTTTAAGCTCGTTCAATTAGTATAGCATGGATAAAATAGGGTGTAGGTGTATTGCAACTTTAATGCAAGTTATAAAACCCCTCATCCCTCCCATTCAGTCAGAGGGCAAGTTAAATAGTTGCTGTGGTTGTGAGAGAGCCACATTATATATGGATGTTACTGTGTGTATAGTGTAGTCGTAGTCTTAGTCGTAACTTATGCTTATAACTTATGATAACTAACGATAACTAGACAGACGTACAATATATAAGATGATAATATGGCAGATTGCGATCTTATACTGTAGATATTGCACGAAAAGTAAACTTTAGTTAACTTAACTTGGCAAATTTTGGAATTTGTGAAACATTTAATTTTATAGTTTTGTATTAATCATATTACATTGTTCATCAAAAAAGGAGAGCAAAGAGCAGGTTGGAGGAAAATACTTTTGCTCTGAAAATAAGAAATAAAATCTTATAAAGTGAAACCGTGCAAAGTAAATTAAGTGTGTTGAATCTTCTAACACGCACCGAGGTCCATACCTTACGCAAGAAGAGGAAAAAAGACTCAAACGGAGTAAGCTTTCACATCCGCCTTCATTTCCCATCTTTCTCCTTAAGACTGACTTTCCCACAGTGCTAAGAATTGGTCTTTCGGTCTTGTTCACTTTCTACCCTTCCCTGCCACATTAGCTCCAGATATTCATATCTGTATAGTATTAGTTATAGTCCATACTCCATAACAAGACTTTCTTCCTTGTTTTATATAGAACACTAGGCATGTTATTTATGATCATACTATAGCTACTGCGTTTGATATTTCTGTGTTTATCTGGAATGAAGTGCTGCCAAATCATTTGAGCCATGCATGCATGTCATTTAAGTAAACATGCAGCATATACGGTACTGTATATTCCCCCACTTTCTTCATTACGTTTTAAATTTTAAAGTGCACTGATACCAAAGCTTGTTACTACTATTATTGCCTATTGCTATGACTGAATTTACCCTTCACATAGAGTTGGCTGCTATATTAAATACGATGACAAAATATGTGGTGGTTGAGAGATATTTACCTTTCAAACAGTATACACATAATTATAATTTTCACGTGTTTAAACATTCCTAACCTGCTGAGTAAGTATCTGTATTCAGTATACTTCTAGCTTTGATTTACTATTTGATTTGGATATTATGGTGTTAAGAAAATGAATCTGGGCACACACTGAATGACTTACTCGGAACTTTCAGCATTTAAAAATGTTTAGTATAGGTACAGTAATTCATAATCAGTAATATTTAGATACTATATGGTTTCATATACCTTAAGAGCAGAAAGTTCCTGCAATTCTCTTTCGTAACAGTAAATATTTTACCACCAACTCGGAACACTGTACGAGGAAGAAACGAAGAAAAATGTCCCCTTACTTTTGCTTTTAGTATACGTAGTAGGTATCTCTTAGTCTTAGAAGTTTACGCATAATATAATATTTACTTATCTTAAGGAAACTACTAAATGTAGCTGAGGAGAAAGAAGTAACTAAAAAATGAGAAAGAGTAAGGGCGAGGAATGTTTATGTGGAGGAAATGATGACGGTATAGATACATTGCTAGCTGAGTCTTTTCCTTAACCATATGCATTGTGTGCGTGTTATGCTGGAGACTCTTTGTAGTATTTGTGTGGATGTGCAACAGCAGAACACTTGGATTTCCGCTTCTTTCCTGTCTTGTTGCAGTTCAGCTCAGTTAGTTTTTTATGCAGGACTTTATCGGTGGCTCCCACACGACTGAGCTGAAGAGAAAGACCATAATAACTCCCTTTTATTGGTTTTCTGTCGCGAGGCAATGCAAATTCGATGCGGATTCTTTTTCCTCTATGCATACTGACTTCTTTCCCAGTTGTTTCTCCTCTCCTCCCTAAGAAGTATAATTCCTCGTTGTTGTGATCGCTTTGCTCTTGGTTTAGATTCAAGGTATAGCTTTCCTCGTCTTCTCATCGTCGTCATATTATAGATATTTACTTACATATACATACACATACACGCACTCGGTGGGGACTATTCTATTCCGAGAAAAAAATGCTTGATAGCTCCGACAACAGGAGAAAGATGAAAATTCTCCTGCTTCCGCTGAATTTTATTTCCTGCAATGACAACAACTCTTTCTACGCACTTCGTTAGTAGTAGAATGCATTGGACTGGAGTGGAATGAATGGCAACATTAATATATTGATGGGAAATAGGAGTAGATATGCAACATAATTAATTGCCGAAGAGATATACTAGTATTTTTCCTAGGATCATTGAATGCTGTTCATGCGCCTTTGAGAGACATTCTTAGTAATTCGAATTGAATCCAAGCGAAAACGTGAAGACAACCAGAGGAACAGTATAGCGATATATCACTGTAATATTTATGCACATCGGTTATGTCGAATATCCGGAAATTGACTACGGTTCGGTTTGTTTGAGTACATGGGAAATGGAGAGGTTTTCCCAGCTGTCGAACCTACTTAAATATCGTGTTTTTGCATGTCTGTCTTCTTTGCTATTAGATTCTATAGTGTGATACCCGGAACGGAGCGGTGGAATAACTTGTGGGTAGACAAGGCAGGCACAGCAAGGAACACGCAACCCTTTACTTATTCCTACTCTCCGTCTTCAGACATAAAAAATCCAACTCCAAAGTACAAATAATGTACCCGCTGAGTATACTTGTATAGTTGTACTGAGAACTCTGAATTCTCTGGATGCAAATGTGCACCTTATGTTTCCAGTTTTTCTTTCTCATATAAATAGAGGGGTTTGGTTACAAAGATGTTTAAATACCTACCTATAAAGAGAAGTGATGTATTGAGTTGACAAAGGCCAATTTGCTAACACTATAGTCTTTACTAATCCCTAGTTTACTTGGTTCGATCCAATTCTAAAAAAGTTGAACTACTTTATTGTGATTAAGTATAACGACATTGCATTGGTAAAATCACTAATACGAGCGCAGCCACTAACGTTATCTATCCACAACATAATATATGAAATAAAATGGCCAATTAATGACATTGACATTACTTTTATATTTGCTCTTTAAAGAAGTCCGAAAAATCGCATTGGATTGCTCGCTGTTAGACAAAGAGTGTGAACGTATGGTGCATGGACAATATTATGCCAATAAAGAAGATGATTTCGATTATATAAACTGTATGTAACATGCAGCAGTAGTAAGAAAGTAAGAACTGTAGAAATGTGGGCTCAAGTCAAAAATATAATGTATGTTTTTTGTACAGAGTACATAATGTAAATAGTGTTGTGTGAAGCAATGGCGATCGATTCATTTTATTCATGATTATGGTCTGGAAGTCATGGCTGATCTGATCCGTTATAGTCTAACAGAGACTATTGGTAAGCCAGTTTTCTGTGGTAAAGTCACTTATACTCGAGGAGAAAGAAGTTCAGCCAACTCATGCATCGCCTTCATCCTTCATTTTTCTCTATAGAAAACTTAGTTGGAGAAAAAAGAGTGAAGTGAAGCCAAAAATCGTCGTAGTCATTCTGACTTCGTCCTCTTTTCACTTTCTTTTTTTATGTGAAATCTGGAAGAAATTGTAGCTTTGCCAGTAAACTCTGGAGTGGCCAGAGTCAGCCTATACTTTAGGTTAGGTCGTTCGATCGTCTATTAGATAGATCATTTGAACAGTACAGAATCTGTATATGTGGCTACAGGAGAGCGATACAAGATATTTCATATTCTTTAGAGAAAGTCCTAGACAATGTACGATATGTAGGACTGGCTGAATGGAGCAGCATTACATCACTTCGCATACTATGGCATTCAACTGGAATGGAATAGTAGGACTCAAGTGTATTTGATTGTCATATCGACTTGTGTCAAAAGGACATAACAAAATTGGAAACGAAAGGCAAAGTAGAAAGAGTTGGTTGGGAAACACAACAGGACAATCGGCTTATTTTCACTAGTCCGATTGGAAAGGATTTCAGATTTATTTTTGTCGCTTAGTTTACTGCGAGTAGGTACTACGTGCTGTTTTATACATTTCTCACTGGATATCAGATTTCCAGGTTGCTCTCATTCTTTTCCACTCACATCACTGCTTTGACAAATTGAATGTGTACTGTATCAGTTAATAAATATAATACCCTCTGGCATATCGATAGATGTTGTAAGTCGGTATACAAGCTCTGTATTATTCATACATAAATGAACATAATATTATAAGTATTCTACAAAATCGTGCTGCATAATAATATCCGTTAGCATAGCGTCATAAATATTGATCAGATTTATGTACACCGAATTAATGTTGATGTACCTATTTACTATACATATTCAGTCGATATGTTTTTAAGATACTTATTGATGTTATAAGTTATAAGGTAAATGATAAAAACACTGTCTCACTATACCTAAATTGTTAGGTGCTAAAGATAGTGTGATAGGATTTGCAGGTTTGGTGGGAGTCAGCTAAGCGGCTTACAATACATTGTGGCATCTATCTGTCTGAAATAGCTGGTAGAACTGGCAAATATTACTCAGTTGATATGATGTGGTAAAACTTTTAAATCGTGTTATGCATAAGTAGTAATTCCAAAACTTTAAAAAACCATATATTGGTATCTTATGAAAAATATCCTTGCGCATTTTGTATATAAAATAGAAAAGTATCTAGCTATAGTACATACATAGAATTTTTTTCAGTTCTGTATTGATTAGCTAACATTGTATGTGGAAGCTGCTGCTTAAGTGAAGAGGTTCAATGGAATATATAATAGTAGTGTTAGTGTGTACTTCCACACACACGAACATCATAACATAAACACAACATACTTAATAATGCTGCCAACTGAAAGGACAAAGAATGCTTTTAGCAGAAATGACGAAATGGTTGTGTTTATCAACTTTTGAGACGGGACTAAAAAGATTACATATAAAGGAACATGAAATGAATGCTCTGTACTTTTATTTTATATCTCCAGGGTCTTAATGTGCTGGGATGACAAACTATTAATAAAGATTCCATCACACTTTCTGTACTCGCTTTGCAGAAGCAGCTATTTTTGCCAATGCATACAAATATACACAATACGCTCTAACTGTAATAAGCACTAAAAACTGCACAATGTTTGTAGACAACATGCTACAAGATGACCTTATTGTTATGTATGTTATTCATGTATTCTGTCTTTTGCCGATATTATTAGGCAATACAATAATATTTTATGTGCATAATTTATTAAGCAGGCCATTTCTGAGAAGCTTGTTTCATATTATTTAGCACTGTTACGTTGGTCTACTATTTCTAATGTATATCTGTATAACATACCATATCATATTTCTGTAATAGTAGCGGCTGCTCTTAATCTACAAGTTGAATCCTCATAAATAGTTTAGCAGAAACTTGTTTCCCCAATAACTTTATTATTAAAGGTATAATCGACAGGTAATTGATGGAAGAATAGTTACAGTTGAGTTAAATAATTGGTGGCAGTACTATTATGTGGTGTTTTGGTTTGGTAGAGGAAAGAATAGAATTATTTAGCTAGAATGTATGTTAAATATATTAGCACACTATTGTAAATTAAAGATGTATAAAATACATGAAGTATGAACTACAATATCAATAACATAATAGCTACGAGATATACTAGTACAGTTGCAAAGTATGTTGAACTGCATTGGCAATGTTCATACAGTATCTAAAATATCTAATTTAGCCACCAAAGTTGCCAAATTCTTCGAAAATGTCGCACGAATGTAATTTTCATTTTTTTCTAATACCAGGAACATTTTTTGCGGTATTACATACTAAAGTGCTGAGACAGTCGTGACGTGGATCAACCGTACTATGAATATGCATGCATGTATAAACGCAAATTTTAAAATTCAACTTACTTTGCCTAGCTTAGAAAAAATTATTCATGTTGCACGACATTACATCTTATAGTAAAAATAGGCTTGTGGTCAAGCAAACCTTTATTTTGTCATTACATCTGTTTTCTGTGCATGCATATTGAATTTGCATTCACAATATGCATTTTCTTCATAAATTGTGATAAATTGAGTTCCTGTTGCACTCTTAATAGCAGAGCTTGAAATGGTGCAGAACGGAAAACAGATTATCGTAACATATATGTAGCTACCTATATGTATAGACGCCAACTGCCAACATATACTTTATAGACTTTGTGAGAATTGCCTATAGTTTTATCTTTCAGTAAATATTCCATGTGAACAAGTTTGTATTCTCATTTGCATGCTTTCAGAGTATTAGCAAGTATGACTATGCTAAGAAAAGTTCACACAATACAACTAAAGACTTGTACATTTCATGTTGTCCGTCCGTTCCTATATAATGTAATATCCATTTTATTTTATTTCAACTTACCTACCATAGGAAGGTAGCTAAGGAAAAATGCAATGGGTAATGCAAGGGATTTGAGGTCAGTGTTTATTGCAAGTTCAATATACAACAGTGGAATCATATGATATGGCACTACGACAGCTAATTCTAAGTTCACAGTCGTTTTTCTTTGTGTGGTTGAATACATACCTGAACCTGCTATTGTTTACATGAATGCAAATATGCCTGTCAGCCTGCGCGAATGTCAAGGTTGATGTAGCAAATTTTTACTTTATATACATCCACCTAATTGTTGCTTGAATAGGTATTATGCATGGCTAGAGTAGGTATTAACAATAGACACCTTGATTTTTAAACTATAGAGACATGTATTATTTTTACCCCAACACCATCATCATCAGCTGTTATGTAAGAAGATGGGACAAAATACATTAAAAAATTTCTACGCAGTTAACAACAACTTTGATATTTATTATGTAATAGTCTGGCTGAGTCATTGCATCTCATTTTGAGAAATAAATATGACCAGTTCTCAACATCAACTTTTTCTTAATAAAGTAGCCAAGTAGCCATATCCATAAAATGAGTCATCATGCAGATTACCAGCTATCCTATACAAAAAACGTTGTTACTTACTTAGATAAAATATGTACTTATCGTTAGTCGGTAATCGTCTGTGTACCCAATCAAAATAGTATCTCTGGAATGGAAAACACAGTATAGTACTGTAGACTCACTTCACTTACAATCAGTACCAATATACATAGCTCTACTAATCCACATTTATTTATATAAATTAAATTATAAATATGTAAATAGCATATAATATATTCAATTCATGCCTTGTAATTGTTGATAACGATGTGCTTAATGCACGTAAAAATATATTAGCATTAAATGCATATACCGTATTCACTCTAATAAGCGCCCATGGGCGCTTATTCAAATTGGAGGTTTTTGGAGGGGGCGCTTATTAGA